>JAQFYZ010004751.1:0-10530 GCA_034695085.1 Cylindroiulus punctatus | reverse complement strand
TTAGGTTAGGTTAGGTTAGGTTAGGTTAGGTTAGGAGTGAGTGTGGTACATGTGGCGACATACTATACTAATACCGGTGGATCGTACACATATTTACAATGTCCAAATAACAACTTTGAAAGCATACATGTATATCTGAACGGGAATACCTTTCCGCGCTAAATAAACACATGTATTAGTTAACCGTACATAAAGCAAACCTAAATTACCCAATTTAGTGCATTTTCAGAATACGTAGTAAACTACACTTATACCCTTATTCTTCAGTGGACGGTAAACAGCACAGGCAGACGAGACAACAGTTCGTCTGAGGGGAAAACTTTATTTTAAACATTGAGAGATCCCACAGGTGGCTTCGTGGCACCTCATTTTCTCCTGGTTCCTGACCATAATTTGGATTACACTCACCAACCCCTCACTCAAGCATAATTTTCGGAACTTTCCCAAATCGGTCATTCGGTTAATATTAATTGCAATCAAATTAGCCAGTTGATCATATGTTTGCAGATTTCAGTTGTGGCTTTTCACATAAGCTAACAGCACGACATTGTATCAATCCGTTATCTATCAGCTTTTACTTAAGTAAAAGCTGATGCAATCAAACCTCATGCGGCATCACAGAATTCTCTGATGCCGCATGAGGTTTGATTGCATCTGTAGAATGGTTTCCCACTACAAACATTGCTAGGCAATTGTGAGAGATTTTGAGAGAATTTTTATATTTTCTTTCAGGAGGAGCAAACATACTGTTGTGGCCTATAAGGATGCCATTTATGTATTTGGGGGCGATAACGGGTACGTCAATGGCTTGAAACTTATGCCTTGCAGAAAGTTGAATGTGCGTGAATGTGCGTTATGCATGAACATTGATTTGAAAATATATAACAGTTCTCGTAATGATTAATGATTAATTGATCTGACGAATGAAGCAGAACTCCGTATCAATTTGAGACGATTTTTGACATACGACTTACATTTCAGGAAAAGCATGCTGAACGACTTGTTACGATTCGGCGTGAAGGACAAGTCGTGGGGCCGCGCCTTCACCATGGGCAGTCCACCTGCCCCGCGCTACCACCATTCAGCTGTCGTGTATGAGCGAAGCATGTTTGTGTTTGGTAAGTGCTGATGTGCCAACCTTCGTTAAAGCCAGAATTTAACAAAAGTTGTTTTCCATTTCGATATTTAGTTACTTTTATGTCTGTGTAACTATCTGATTTATATAGGTGGATATACCGGTGACATTCATTCCAATTCCAACTTGAGCAACAAAAACGACCTGTTCGAATACAGGTTCATCACTGGCATGTGGACTGAATGGAAATTTGAGGGAAAGTGAGTGTTTTGTGTTGCCTATCTAGATTGGAATCACCTAGTTAGTTTTTATTATACGTGTGCGAAACGATGTTTTGGTTGACGATTATTAGCATTTGACGAGAGCATGGTATTTTCAGAATGCCGGTACCACGCTCTGCCCATGGGGCTGCCGTGTACGATGGTAAAATGTGGATTTTTGCCGGTTATGATGGAAACGCTCGACTAAACGACATGTGGGCTATCTCGTTGATGGGCGACTCCCGGGTCTGGGAAGAGGTTAGTTTTGACTCTCTGCTCAGTCTGGACTGGCATGGTTGGGATCAAAGTTATACGTATATTATGTATAATACATAACCCATGTTAAACATTCCTGCAGAATCCTGCAGAAAAAACTTGCCCTAAATAATTCTGCAAACTTTTTTTTTTCTGCATAAAAAATTAGCATGAAAAAATTCTGCAGACAAAATTAAATCTGTGCACATCTGTACACATCAAATTTGTTTTAAAAATGAAGTAATATACCATACAATATAGCTAACAATCATGGAACTATATACTGGCAGTATGACCTTTACATTGAAATATTTGATCGAATATATGAAATTAGTTCATAGAACCCAATGCACGTCTACATTGTATATTGCAGAATTAATTCTACATAAAATTGTCTGCAGAAATATTTTTGCAAATTATTTTCTGCTGAAAAAGAGCCCAAATATGCAGAATTCTGCACAATTGTTTTCAGAAAGTATGCACTAAATCTTCTGCAGAATGTGCACAATTCTGCAGTAAATTAATTCCATCCATCTTGTCATCAGAACTTATTTCTGCAGAAACGTCTTCCTATTTGAATACAGTATACATAATACATGTAAAACTGTTGCTACATAACAATGATAACAGTATTCATTGAAGTGATCAAGGTTTAACTAGAGGAACACACGTGATTCTGAACAATTTGAATACCTGGACATGCAATATCTGTGTTTTAGACAAACGATATATGCAAAGATGTCAAATAGCTCCTGTTGCTACAGGATTTACCATTATGTTCACCAACTCTGCCCGCTCTTGAATTGGAAATTTCCAAAGTATTTCTTACACATGGTGGAAATGGAAAACAAAAATATTGAATAGTTTATTTTCAAATAGTTCGTTGCTGGTTTCCTATGAAACAGTGCCATTTGAATCTTATTTCCAATCAAACAGGTTCAACAAGTTGGCGATTGCCCTCCGACATGTTGCAATTTCCCTGTTGCCGTGGCCCGGGACAACATGTACGTCTTCTCCGGGCAAAGTGGGGCTAAAATAACAAACAGCCTATTTCAGTTCAACTTCAAGGATAAGTAGTGAGTTCACATTATTTTTACAGAAATGTGGCATTGCCCCAAACAGAATTTTGGAAGCAATTACTTTGTATTGAACAATGAATGCTTGACTTTGTCCAGTTTAAACCCAATGTGTCTATAAGGCTGATGAAGTTTGATTTTCCAGTTGGACCAGAATCTCCACAGAGCATATTTTGAGAGGTGCTCCACCGCCCCCCACACGACGCTACGGGCACACAATGATCGCCTTTGATAGGCATCTGTATGTGTTCGGAGGAGCTGCTGACAGTACTCTGCCAAATGATTTGCATTGGTCAGTGCTGGTGATGACATATGGGTTTTGTAACGAAATTAATGATTTTTTACACCCGATTACTTTGCCTTGTTTTGTAAAGTTTTGACTTGGACACCCAGACTTGGTCAATCATTTCTCCATCACAAGACAGCCACATCCCTTCTGGCCGACTGTTCCATGCGGCCTCGGTTGTCGGCGATGCCATGTACATTTTTGGCGGCACCGTGGACAACAATGTGCGGTCTGGAGAAATGCATCGCTTTCAGGTAAATAACATTTTTTTATCAATAATACTACTACTGCTGTTGTTTATTATTGTCACAAATTATTCCTAAAAACACTACACCCAGACCTGGAAAACCTGAAAAAGTCAGGGAGGTTTGAAAGGCCTGGAAAAATCAGAGTAATGTCAGCGAAGATTGATTTATTTAAAAAAAGTCAGGGAAAACCGTCTTCACCTCATGTGAATTAGGAAGGGATTACTTCTCCAAATAGTATGGGGTACAATGTCTACAAGGAGTACAAGCAGGTCAAGAAAGGGGGATTTATGATATTTCGAGCACTCATTTCTAGCTCTGCATGTGTGATTCTTCCAAGCAAACAATCACTTTCCAGTTTTAGAGGTTTTCTGTGATTTCTCATAAACAAGGAACAATAAATATAGCATTTTAATGGTCAGCGAAATCTTTTTAAACTTGGAAAAGTCAGGGCAGTAGAAAATTGTATTTCTGGAGGAACCCTGAAAAACTCTTAACAAGTGTCAAACATTTGTCGTCTCAGTTTTCATCGTACCCAAAGTGCACGTTGCACGAAGACTACGGCCGCCTTCTGGAGAGCCGGCAGTTTTGTGACGTTGTGTTTGTAGTGGGGACGGTAAGTTGCCTGCTTTGACTGCGGCCGCGCATCAATTCATTCCCATTTTGAACGAAATTTCCCTGCCGCATATAGGACGAGATGGCCATTTCTGCACACATCGCAATGGTTGCTGCCCGCTCGCAGTGGCTTCGGAGCCGGATCATGGAGGCTAAAGAACAGAGAGACCAGCATTTGGACAAGGTTATTTGCAACATTTTGGAATTTTTATGTGAAAAAAAAAATTAAGCAGATCATGCATTTGTAGTAGTACTACAATTTGAACAAAATTTTTAATTTAGTAAGCACGTGTAAATTTTACAATGGAAATTCTGATAATAATATTGGTAATAATTAACTGTAAGCAAGTTTGAATAAACATAATCAAAATTTTAATAAACTTAAGGGAAATATTTTTAAACCTTCCCAACACGCAATGATATAACGCAAGGATATCACAGCTAGAGCCTGTGACAGTCCGGATTTTTATAAAAATGTAGATCATGATTATTTCATGAAGATAATTTCCTTATTTTTTACCGTTGAAATGAGGAATCGTTTTATTTCTATGTATTTGGTAACTTTCCTGTTTGCAGTGTAGGCCAAAATCACAGACTTAACTATCCAATTAGACCGTAATGTCAGTTTTGCTAAAACTGTTGTTTACAATGTTTTTTGACCGAGTGCTTCAATTGTTTAGGTGTAAATAATAACCTGTCAACGTTCTTCCAATACTTGTGTGATGAAATCAAAGAGTGATTTGTATTTTTGTATCTTAATCAGCACAAGGATTTGGAGGTCACAGCATGTCGCTCCTCTTCACTTGTTGAAGTGCACCTGAAAGACGCTGTTCCAGAAGCTTTCGAGATGGTACTAAATTACATCTACACGGACAGAATTGATCCAACCCGAAAAAGCCGGGACCCGATGAGCAATCGTATTGTTCTGCTCATGATGGACGTCTACAGATTGGCAGTGCAGGTAACTGTCAAATGAAATCTCAGAATGTCGCATGATTTGTGTACCAGAACCCCTACAAATTAACAAAAATTTAATGTCAGAAAATCAATGTGTGGCATTAGTCTTTTTCCACATGTCATTTATTGAAAATATTTGAGGCCTTCAATTTCATATCAGAATTGCTCGTTCTTCATTAAAGGGCATTGGTGCATTGTTCAGTTTCAGATGTATCGACTCGTGCAGCTCTGCGTCCAATATCTTGAATCGGCAATCCACCATCGGAATGTGTTAGTGGCACTAAAGAACGCCTCTCAGTTGAAACTTCACTTCATCAAGGAGTTTTGCTTAAAGTTCATCGTGAAGGAGAGTAACTACAATCAGATTGTCATGAGCAAGGAATTTGAGACTCTGGACCAGCCCTTGATGGTCGAAATCATCCGAAGGCGGCAGATGCCACAGCCACGACCGCTTGTCGAACCACAGTTTGACACTACAGGTTTGTGTGCTTGAGACCATGTCATGGACTTAACGTGGAAAAAGTTAGGAAACACATGTAAAAACTGATTTCTGCGTGGAATTTTTTTGGGAGGGGGTGATAATCATTTATACCATTTAGTTGATGGCCTTATGAAGGTTGAAAGCTTAGTCTCGATGATCGTGTTTCCCCGAAAATAAGACCTAGTTCAAACATACATACAAACGGTACAAACAAACAGTATTTTATGTGTGGATCATTGTAATTGATATCATTTCTGTTGCCACTACTGTCTGGTAATTATTCAATTAACACTTCATTTATATTTTTGGTTGGGACATTGTTATAGGGAACAATGTTTTGACCCCCAGACAGGATGATGATTCCATCATTTGTGAATGGATTGCTGGCAGGACAGATTTTTATTTTTGTACATGAAAAAAAGACATGCCCCAATTTTTTTTTGGAGAAAAAAATCATATAAGACCCGGTAGTATATTCGGGATAACATGGTATATTCCCAATGCATTTTTTCACCATTGAATCCTTTTTATATCAAAAATGGGAAATCAATGGGAGTCAAACAATGGTAGCGCAGAGCGCCAAATACAAATGCTTGCAACAGAATTTAACATTTTTAAAAGTCAGGCAAAAGTCCTGGAATTTGTCTTGCCCATTCGTAGACCACCGTGCTTTTGAAGCATTTTCACGCACGTTTATGTACCTATGAAGGAAAGCGAATGTCACACCCAGTTTCTTTCGGGCGGCTAAATATTTTGTTTTCAAACCTGCTAGAAGCACTACCAAACCTTCATTTCAATTGTAACTGCTTCTTCCAGTTGGGAAGAGTATGGAAGACGACATGCTGTTGTTTCTGAAGACCATCGGGAACGACTTCTGTGACATTCAGCTGGTTTTGGACAGTGTTTGCATCCCTGCCCACAAGGCCATCTTGGCTGCTCGGTGCAGCTACTTCGAGGCCATGTTCAGGTCGTTCATGCCAGATGACAACAGAGTCGTGGTAGGAAGATAGAGGCACGGTGTTGCAGCACTACTTGATTGTTTTATAGTTGGCTTTCGCTATAACGAATGCCAAGGGGATGGGACATACATTCATTATACCGAGCATGCGCTATATCGAGAGCTCTGTTTTACTTCTTTTATTTCGATCCTAGGTGGCTTTCATGACTTTGTATGACACCTAGTTGTTTTTATCGACGGAAATGAGTTAGTTTTTTTCCCCAGCAGTACTTCTGTCTTGCACTGCACACCAGAAATACAATTCAATCAGGTTAATTTTTACTTTGATCGAAGTGACAATAGAGTAATAACGACATTTTTAACTCGGTCAACGCTGACTGACGCAAAGAACTTATTTTTCACTGATAAAACTGTTGAAAGCAGTTATATATTTTTCAACGCGGCGTCCCAATCTTCGAAAGCGAAACTACGCAAATTTGCCGTTCACTATAAAAAGACGTTTAGTATTGTGGGATAGTGAAGGGATCAGCCGAACCGTTCGTTATATCTGGCGGTTCGTTATACAGAGCATTCGTTATACTGAGAGGCTAACACATGAGGGGTATAGGCATTTTGGTCGGTATCAGCCACTCTGTTCGTTATATCGAGAGCTGACTGTAATTTTAAGGAATTTGCGATGTAACTTTCAGATCGCCATCGGCGATATGGTCCCGTCAAGGCAGTCCTTCGACAGCTTGCTGCGCTACATCTACTGCGGGGATGTCAACATGCCTCCTGAGGACTCTTTGTATTTATTTTCTGCCCCGTACTTCTACGGCTTCACCAACAACAGGCTTCAGGCGTTCTGCAAGCAAAACTTGGAGAGAAACGTCACCATCGACAATGTGATTCAGGTGATGAAGGTTCAGCTGTTGAAGAGCCAGATATCTTGACCGCTGCTTCTTCATACAAGTAACATGACACTTGGTTTTTCAGATTTTGGAGGCTGCTGACTGCATACAAGCGCTTGATATGAAGAAACATGCCCTGAATCTGATTGTGCACCATTTTCCGAAGGTAATATTATGTCATATTCTTGCTTCGTTACATGTTGTTATGGAGAAATTTTATACAGACATATTTTTTGATAAAGTGAAATTTTTGCAAGTTTCAGATTTTCTTAATTTTTTCTTCGGTATGTTACTTGTGAATTTGAATGGCTTGTAAAAATTATTCCGCCTTAGTTAAGTTGAGTTGTTACAGACTGCCCTCATACATTGCTGGAAAACCAGGATTTGTCAGAAAATTGGAAGGGCCGGGAAAAATCACCGGAATTCAAGAATTGAGGAACACAAAAAATTACTAGAATTACCAAAAAGAGTGAAAAACAAACCATATCTTTAGAAAATCAATTTGTCTACAGCTTGGGCAGGTGTCATTCTCGTATACTAGGCAAGCTGGGTTGTAATGTAAAGATTTTGTGCACATTTGGAATGGGCGCTGGTGTTTGTACTGTGTCACTGGTTTATCCTAAACGTTTTAGAGAATTCAGGATTTGTTATCGAGTGATCTAAAACAATTAAGCCTTCAAGGTCCCTTCATTATTAAATATTTAACATTTCCTAACGAAAAAACAGCAATTTGCATTTATTAGCTTTTTTAATTTTCATAAAAATTGGCTCTCATTATTTTATTTCTTTTTTATATTAAAAGAACATATCTGGAAACATTTTGTTTTAAAAAATCAGCCAATAGTTTTGTATTATCAACTAATCTTCAAAAATTATTTTTATTGTAAGAATTGGCAGTCTATGTGGATGAATATTGAATAATGGATCATGAATATTATTTTCTGTTGAATGATGTTATTGTTCGTCTCTTCTAGGTTGCTCGGCTGCCCAGGCTGCGAACCTTGAGCCGCGAACTCCTCCTCGACGTGGTCCAAGTCTTGGCCGACGAGATGAGCGACTCCAAAATGTGCCAGGACATTTCGTGCGTTAGTTTCAGTAGTGACGCTTGAGCGTGAAGGTGGAGGTAGGCTTCTGAAAAACTATTTTCTCTAATTCATTAATGTTGCATGACAAGGCGCTGCCATTACCAACAGTGTTGCATAATCATGATAAGATGACAAAGTTGCCATGAAATCTGCAATAAAGGTCGTAAATTTAAGGTTTCAAGTTTGACTAATAATCATATTGCTAATAAGTTGATTTACTGCACACTTTTATTCGGTATTCCATCCTTACATTCAGCCTCTTCCCAAATACCCTACAAAATGACATCCAACTCAACAGTTCCCTGAGCTGACATGTACAGTGTATATATTTTGTGGTATATGCCACGTTGCAAATCCCCCTACCATATCCAAGTGTTGCACCGCAGGGCTTCAATATACCAACTCATGATTGGACCAGATTACAGTTTCTTTTTCATTTTCGTATTCATCTTCACCTAATTAACCAGGTTTACCCCAGATCGGGGATGATTTATATATAAAAGTCAGAAAAATTTAACAAGTTTCTTGACACAGAAGTCACGAAACTGAAGCTATAAATTGAAGCAAGCATTTCTGTGGAAGAAATCAACAATGGCACATTAAACTTGAACAAACTAATCTAAAGTTGAAGCTTTTTCTTAAAATATGTGATGGTTCCTTCAACTTCCTTTTGAAATTTGCGTTAACCTCATGTTTGTAAACAAGCACTTTTTACATTGACAAATGTGATATTTTCCTATTTTAATGGCCAGGAACATTTATTTAAAACCTGGAAAAATCAGGGAAGTTGTTGATTGAATTTCTGGTGAACCTGTTAACCCTCCATTGATCTCACACTTCACTTCCTGTGAATTTTGGGAATGTATCTTCAAGAAGGAATGGGCATTAAATAAATGCCTAATCAATTTGTAGCAAAGTCCACTGACCAATTTATCCAAATTCCGTGAAGTTTTTTCCTAAATCTTTCATTGCATCCAAGGACAATGGAAATCATTGCTGTGCTATGGCACTATATATGCTACAGGTCCCCCATATCCCCTCTCAGAGAGAACTCTCCGAGAGCGCACATTTGGTGCAGGGTATATAGCGTAGTTATCCTAAAACTCACTTATGAAATGAAGAAATATTATTTGATACTGCCCTTAAAATCCTTTGCATGCTCCTGTATTTCTGGTAGAGTTTATCATTTATCCCATCTTATATTGGATGCATACGCAAGTGTCTGTGCTGATTACAATTCGGAATATCAGCTGGTCGGATAGCAAGATTGCTGAATCACGTATGCCAGTTGCACAAGGTTGAGACATGATATCGATATCACGATTGGATTTGGTTTGGCCGAAGTTGTTTTGGTGGAAAAAAATTGCTTAACCAGAAATGGGCCTTCCGGTATTTCCAACATATAATATTATTGATTTCCCTAATATTCCCCTGACATTCAACTCGCATTGCATTACATTTCCCTATCCTTTTCATCATTGAATGCTTCTGCCGTAGAAACATGGTAGCAATAACGTTATTATCAACAAAATATTAGTTGACCTGCATTAGCAAACAACCCAGTCATGTTTCTGATGCGTAAAATTATTTTGGTAATCCATTCCACCAATATTAGGGTTTCCATGATCTTCAAAAATTAAATTTCCTGCCTTTCCAAGTTTTTCCATGACCTTTACATTTCTCCATAACCAAGAAAGTTATTTTCAGTTGTACACTAATTATAATTTAATTATATAATTTTAATTTTTATATAATTTATGTTTGATGGCATACATGGTGTAACTCAAATTCAGCCATTTTAAAAATATTCTACTACTCCATTTACACAAGCATTAATGCGTAAAGGGCCCCAACTACAGGACGTGCATACATCCAGCTGCCATACATTGCTCCAGAATCTGTATAATACGAGTCGGGCAACGGAAACATAACAGGTGTGATGCCAGCCCACCTGTACAAGGTTTCAAAAATTTGGGCTTGTTGGCTCGTACTAGAGGCCATGGACGCTACAAAGGCCGTCCAGTCCAACTTGGTGTAAGTGAATCTGTCGTCCAGGGGGATGCCATATTTATTGAAATGATAAGTCAAAGAGGCCAAGACCCAGCAGCCGGTCGAACAGGAGATTGTACTTCAGGCTCCAAGTGTTATTCAAGTCGTACTGCCGCCGTACTCCCTGTTTGCTACAGGGAGTGACATTACATGTGTACTATACCCCATATGGGGTATAGTACACATGTAATGTCACACAATATTAATTCTGCAATTAAATACACTGTACTTACACTTTGGTGGGGTTTGATCCTTGGCTGACGATTCCTATGGCTTCCCTTGCAGGCACTCTAACCAC
>JAQFYZ010004750.1:0-10531 GCA_034695085.1 Cylindroiulus punctatus | reverse complement strand
GTTGACTGGATATTATTTGGAACCCATGATACGTTTGCATATTCAAGTATTGGTAATATATAGGTCAAATATAGACTCAATAGAATTTCGAAATTAGCCCCTTGACTCGCCAGTTTAACCATATTCCAGCTTCTTAATGCTTTAGTTATGACTTCGTCACATTGAAAATTGAAATTAAATTTTTCGTCAATAACAATCCCCAAAATTTTTTGACTTGATATACAGGGTATGGGATTTTGGCCAATTCGGTAGTGTGGCAAGGCTGATCTCACGGCTTTCTTTAGTGTAATACGGAGATGCTTACTTTTTGATCCATTT
Source organism: Cylindroiulus punctatus (assembly GCA_034695085.1). NCBI lineage: Eukaryota > Metazoa > Arthropoda > Diplopoda > Julida > Julidae > Cylindroiulus > Cylindroiulus punctatus. Next base: position 10,213 of record JAQFYZ010004750.1, on the reverse strand, counting down.
AATCTCATTTGGAGATCATTACAGATCTCGGCTATACTATTCAGATCAGTTTGAAGCAGTTTGCAATCATTCACCTGTTTTATAATTTTCACCAAGGTATGATCATCTGCAAATTGAAAAATTTCGCTATTCTCAATCTAAATCAAGCTTGCATGTAAACGCTATTCTCAATCTAAATCAAGCTTGCATGTAAACGCATTTTTCCTGCACATTCTGTATATTTCACTTTACTTTCCTTTTTTCTTACTTTTCTTACATTTTGAACTTGGGTAGCTCTACCCCCTCCCTTCTCCAACCACATGGCGCCTCAAGTGCTGACTATGGGCGTATTGAATTGAATTGCTGCATTGATAGTCCAAAATACATGTACGAAATCAGTACTAAAATAAGTATTGCCAAGTGTTGCAATGATTTCGTACTACTCCTGTGTATTTCATGTACTCAGCACTGGAATAGGACATCCAAAAGTGGGTAGGAAGAAGGTTAATTGTCCAATTCGACTGAGGCAGCCCCAAACTTTTTGACAGTAAGTGCATCATATATACTGTAGTAAAACAGCAGTAGTTCAGCAAAAATTGGATGATAATAATGAGTATGCATGTACAGTGTATACGTTTTTGGTGAACAGTGCTAGTGCAACCGGTCACCAGGCATTCTAGGTGATTCTAGGCAAAGTATCTTTCGAAATGGCTGTTTTACTGACGGATGGAGTGCAAATTTGGCCTCTTTCAGTCATCACCTTCACCAGGCATCGAAAATTGCTCATTTCTAGGACCGAGCTCGGGGTAATAATGCAAGATGCATGCATGAGCAGCGCAATTTATTCCTGACGTGCCATGTTTTTTGGGTTAGAACCTGCCCCGTGTATTCGTTCGCGTGCTCCGCATTTGGTCGATCGCAGCGAATTCCCGGCAATCCTTTGCACTCGGATAAATGGCGAATGTCAAAAAAATAGCACAGGAAGCGAGATGAAATACAGGTTTAGAATTTGGCACGATTAGACGAGTGCCGGGCCTCGACTTCCTGCAATGTTGGGTGGTCCGACTTCTGAATCAGCAGATATTGCGGATGAAAAGTATCCTGTTGCCACAATCCGTCACAAAAAATAGTCCCCCAAACTGAGCTAATCATCGCGTCAGGCCATGGAGTTTTCGGAACGAAAGGCATTTCTGCACTCTCGATTGCCTGCAAGTTGGACGTTAATGATTTCTTTCCGTGAAATATGGCATTATTACAGTGGAAAGTTGGGGCCGTTTATGAGGTTCAGTAGCATCATCATCTCCCCGAGGTTGATGAGCCTGCCGCGAAATTTCCCCACGTGTCATCAGGGCCTTGCTGCAATTGACGTCCTCGTAAAATATTACCAGGCTGTGGCAAACCAGACCAATTCCTTGTCGTGATTTCGATCCATGATGGGCATCATTAAGCCTCTGGGCCATATGAATAAACTGGAGCAAAACTGAAATTACTATCAGGTAATGTATGCATTGGTGTGACATGATTTCAGCAAAATGCCCTCACCAAAAAAACTACCTTAAACATTTGACAAGTTCAAGCTGAATCCAAATGGTATATTGATAACAGAGATGTGTTGTGTTGTTTGAAGTGTGTGAGTTCACTTCAAACACATCAGCCTTTTTTCATTAGTTTTGCCTTTAAATAAAGATATATAAAAAACATGTGATCAAAGGTATACCTTTATACATGTACCCTGCAAATAGCTTTCATGTTTGCTTCGGCTTGGTGTTAGGGATATTTGTTAAAGGCAACATTGTAAACGTGGTGAATAAATCAGGTTGTAAATGTCATCAGCTATTTTCGATAAAAAGTTTGCCTATGATTTCATAGAGAACAAAGCAATAATCAAAGACGTGCACAAGTTGTATTGTTTGATGAACCACAAAAATAAAACAATTTACGTCTTTGTCGTTGAAATCGGAGAGTTGGGGTTTGAATTCATACAAAGTAAGAATGTCTCTGAACCTGTCCGCTGGTCAACCTAAGCCCACGCCAGATTTCGAGATGTTGGGAAATTTTGATAAATTCAGATTGGTTCGAAAAACCGGATTTCAAATGTCAGCGTTGTTATTTTGTGGCTTTTGCGTGGAATCTCAAATTGCTTTTTCTTGCATCGCTCACGTCCACTTTTAAACATTTCCAGACTTTCTCTGATTTCTTTAACTTTATTGTCTTTTTCCAAAATGTACCCCTCGTAACTTTGTTTCTTAAATCATATCTGTTGTATTAGGACTCCATGGTCGTCCTGTATACTATACATTTAGTCAAATTGTTATGAATAAGGATGGGGTTCCTTGTTTGTCAGCTGGCAACCGACGTTATTCAATCCAATACGTTAAATCAAGTTTCAAGTACTCAAGGTAGTGGCTTCTGAACTTGCATTCTCTTCGCTAAATCCCTGCTGGATTCCATTGAACTGTCAGCGCCTGTCAGGCAAAACTATCAAACAAGTGCTGATAAATACATCTGCTTGTGTTTAGTGTCAGTGGTGAAAGCAGTGTGTGCACTCCCCAAGGTGATGCTATCGACTGCTATTCATTTGACTAATACGATTTATGCAGTTTTGACGACTGGAGGATGCATCAGCAGTGCTTGGCCACGTGCCTCCAGAACCTGTCCACAACCTGACCTTATCCAGTCAGTGCGCATTATCAAATTATAGTAATAAGGTGAATAGCCCGATTAAATCTGCTTGGCATGTCATGAAACTGCGACGCTTTCAACCTGTGATTGGCATCTCGTGCAGATAAATTGCTATTTAGTTGTCATGACAGGTGTTGCTTGATCGTTTAGGCCTAGGCCTGGACATGTCCATGCACTGGGGTGGCCAGATAAGTTTGTTCCTATCAGCAGTATGTGAAGCCTCCAAACTATTCCGAGAAGTGTGAATATCTTTGGTTCAGTGCTTATCTTTCTGCAAATTAAATTCAGCCTGATATGCCAAATTATTTTTCGGCGTTATTAATAAACATACTCTTACGGGTGTGTATTAATTTGTTAAATTAATCTAAATTGCGCAGCACTTTAGGGCTGCGATAATGAAGTAGTGATTGATGGTGATGTCGTCGTGTTTTTTTGCTAATTTTACTGGAACCAGCATTTTTAATGGCCATAAAATTAATAAGGGCGATTCTAGGTTTCATTAGATCGCCTTCTTAACCTATGTGGAAAACTGGCAATAATTGATTAATTACGTTTTACTACTTGCGTCAGTCTCATAAAAGGGTTTTAATGTTTTCGTTTTTAATTTATACGCGCTGGTTTTTTAAACTTTTTTTTTCGCCGTCAAATTATATACTTCATATCGAAAAATGGTAATAACATATTTACGACTCGTTTAAATGCATGCTGCCATTTTATAGCCCTTAATAAAATTATAATAGTAATTTAGTGATATGACCGAATAAAGCGTTATATCTGGGTCTCCTGGCGGTGGTCATTTTAATTCCGAGTTTAGCGTTTGACCAGCAACCGAACAGTGGACTGAACCTATTACTAAAATATAAATCATAAAGCATAGATAATTGAATTTTAAATTTTGGTGGCCTAACCTGGGTTACATCTGCAGTGTTGAAGGGGTATAGTTTGTCATCTCTTAAAATTAACAATACTCTATAATACTTTAGAACGACTACTACATGTATCTAACATTCATATAACAAATACTTTTGCAAAAATGTGGACTGAAATCCAACAGCTTTGGTTTAGTGAATCATCCTAGAAATTGTTAAAAATTCGTTTAAATTTATTAGTGTGGATCCCTTACTAAAACAATTCTCGTTTTACCTTCGATGTTAACATTCTCAAAAATATTGTCAAAGCTACTGTATATCAAGCTATTTCGAACTATATCAAGCTATGTCAACACTGGTTGCATTTGAAGATGCAACTTCAAAAAGTTTCTACCCCAAAGGATCACCCAAGTTCGATTGCAGAAAGCGAATTTCCATGTTGTTGTAGTCCTGAGCAAACAATTGTCATGGGTTGGGTTGTAGAAAACAATGCATTTCTTGATTTGATTTGAGGATTGCAATATGCTTAAGTCTGTTCTAGGCTTGCTTTGCGCAACGATGGTTCTAATCGGATTTTTCCACATCGTTTATGGCACTGTAAAATAAGTTCGGAATTTTAATTTCAATATCAACGTAATGAAATGTTGAGAGCGCGAACGTTCCCTCTAGGAATAGTTGTCAGACGTGACACTCCATCTGATATTTTCGAGGTGCGGCTCCGTGACCTTAGTCTCCAGTTTATTGACCTTTAACAACATTTGGCGACTGGCAAAAAAGGATCATAATTAAATATTATGTGGACGTTTGCTTTGCGTGGCACCTTATCAATAGCAGAACTTGTGGCTTCGGTTGATGAGTGCCATTAAGGGAATATTTAAATGAAGCTGAGGCACGTGATTGCAGTTGTTTTGCTAAGGAATCAGTTCTGGAAATACACCCTTAAGTGGTGGAGCTCCTGGGGGACTTTAGTGGGCAACCTCTGCAAGTTTTTGCACTTATTTTTGCGACCCTTGGGGTTCCTCTATGGAGATCTGTTTTATAGTTGGCAATCGTTAATGCCTCCTCTGCACTTATTGCTGGAGCTGGCCTGCAAACAGACACACCAATTGGATATTTTTTCAAGATTCCTTCAGGGGTATCGTTTTTTGCAGCCAAACAACAACCCCTTGTGTTAGAGGTTTCTTGCAGGTGAGGTCTCTGGCAGCGTGCCTCCACGTGTTGCAGGCCAGCCTCCTCTGGTCTTTATAGTTAATTTATGACAATGCTACTCGCATCTAATACCTAATTTTGTTTTATTGCATCAACCGAGGCCCAAAAGTCATTTCTGGAGTAACAAAAGCATGTCGAATAGTTCTACACGACCTGGACTGTTGCACGATTGGGCCGACAGGTAATGCGGCTCCCATCCAGTCCGTCCAAAGCAAGAAATGCACGAAAATGTGATTTAAGTCAAGTTTATGATTTGGAACCTCACGACCTGGGCAGGAATTACATGTATTAATGCCGATAAACTACCAAAGACGGTAGTTAGGGAAAGATTACATGCTGGGAAAAGTTTGCGGTCTTTAATTTAGGGTAACATGGTAGACACGAAATAGTACTGCCAGCAAGTTTTAGTGACATTTAATATGATGCCTCAGTGCTGTGGTTTCAAGAAACTCGCGTTGTTTACCTTAAGGATTTTTTTAATATTCCACTCGAGCAACTTACTATCCATCCTGTACAATTGACTTGCATGCAGGGGTGCATTGACACATGCTGTTTATTGCCTTTTTCTTAAATGGATATACTACAGATTAGACCCTGCAGTGCTCCAAATGAGTACAGAATATTTGATAGCAAATATGCGTGCAAGAATTACACATGTCCTAGCTGTTGCAACTTATCATTTTTTTCATTTTTTGTATTTAACTTAACCTAAGGTAATCTAACCTAATAGTGATCTTGAAGACATGGATTGCAATAGGATGTAAGTGCCTATAGCGTATGCTTATAAGGTAATAAACAGCATTTTGCAACATAAGCTTTGACCCTGCAGTAATGTGCATATTATTAGATAACGCTTGGTAAATAGATTGTTGCATCAATTAACTGCATTGTTCTTTGGCATTTAGATCGTTTCGAAATCCAAGTATTCAATTTCCTTAATGTGCATAGCTGCCCATCCGCCAGACAAATCGTATAATGTCTGTGGTGGAGAAAGGTCGAACCTGTAGCACAGCCAAGTCTATTTTGCCAACCTGTTTACATTTTTATAGTGGGAATTCGAATTGCTTTCTTGCACTTAAATTTCAATGCCACCAATGATTTGCTCAAAATAATGTCATAATCTTTCGTCAATCGCGGGTACGTTTCGTAAATATGTTTGAAATATAAATTCATACAAAACAAGAATTCTCTTAAGATCCCAGCACGCCAATATCAGTCAGGAAACATACAGAAGATTTGGATAGACAGTCATAATTGTTCATGGTCATGCAACTTATACAGGTGTCGGTGTGCTGTTATAAGAAAAGTTCTAACTATCTTTAGATTGATTAATACTTCACGCCAGTACCATGAAGCGTGGCCAATTTATTAAACATGAACAACTTCGCTAATTTGCCGAGTTATTTACCGTGAAATGATTATGTGCTCAAGTATCACCATCGCAGAAATGAGGGATGGTTAAACTCCTGATGGAGTTGTGAAAATCGCCAAGAATATGATACCTGCCTGCCTCAGGGCTTTGAAGATGTCCCCATTTCCTCGCTTCGCAGTTCTCTTCATTTTCGTCCCTAATTTCACACAAAACAAGGGTTGAGCTGGTAACGGGATTTCTTCGCATTGTTGGTGTTAAATGCTTGGGAAGCATCCAAACACACTTTTTAAGTAACCCTTTGGAAATATATTTCGGATGTCGGCTTGTTTGTCAAGTCTGAGTGATAACCTCCTATTTCTGCTTTGCCAGCTCTAAGAGGTTCAAACAACCACGTATGTGGACTGTCTTGCCCCAAACTTCCATATAAGCCTGGTTTTTTCTGAGGCTGTTTTTTGCAGCTTCTGTGCCTTGAAGGAAGGCAAGCAGTGCTTTTTACGGTTTTCATGGACTTAAATTTGGAACATTTTTTTTTCAGTTGTCGTGTTTTCCATTGACAAATATTTGTGTTGATATTAAAACGTGAAGTCAAATGAATGAGTTAATCTAATGTTTTAAACATATATCAGTAAGTCCCTTTTGGGCCCATGAAAGAGCAAGATTTGCATACTGCTCTGTGTACTGTGCATTAAGCATTCTCTGAGCAATAATACCATAGTGACTATAGTGAAAGGGGCAACTCGAGATGTTCATTGCAGTTTCACGTTTATATCAAAGTTGGTGCAGTATCAAATTCTTCATTGGATTAAGAAGTTTTTTCTGCTCTGTGAAATAACCTATTCTTCTTTCTGGAATCAATTTCTTTATCTGGCATCCCAAATAGTCGCATATTGAAGGCAGTGAGGAAATGTGTGCTCTAAAAATTGGGTTGAATGACGATTCTATAATTTGTTTATCACTAATTCCATGGAATTGCGGAGTAAATCGATTGAGTCAATTGAAATGAAGTGACTGCAGGCATGGAATCACATATTTATGTTCATATGCAGATTTATAATATGCCTGGAGTTTAAGTCATACTTATAAAGCTATTTAACCTAACCCTTACTTGAATTGCGTGTGCATGATCCGAGAATTTGCATCGATTCCATGCACTTCCAAAAGTTTAAAGAAGCCCAAATTGAGATGAGCACGTGATTTCCTGTCACGCACCTAGTCTGCATTTGGTTGTACCAGATTCACAAGGTCTGTGCTGCTTTTTATGAAGCAGAGGATTCTGGGTGTGTTTTGAACTCGCCTTTAATTAAGCTATCTAATACCCAGTCACTAGAGGTACGAGTTTCCATACCTTCATAACTTAGTGCTGTGTAATCTAACTATGTTGATAATGCAGTTTTCCCATTAATCGCAGATAAAGGCAGGCAATCACTGCCAGCTCACGAGCTATTAGGAGAAAATCACTTTTACTGTGTTGATGGAAGAGGAGCAAAATAGCAGGGAAAATACCGTAGTCCAATCGTTTATAGTCTAATTACAGACTTGATTTCCTCATGTAATGATATTTGTCCGATGGCAATGTTTTGAGCTTATGATAGTGCGCTTTGGAGCGCAAAATTGTTTTCTCATGACTTGGGGCGTATCATCATCATTCATTGCTGGAAAATAATGTGATCAAACATATCACCAGCCAACATTATTCTGAGCTGGCTTTTTTCCACAACCCATCAACGACATGCTGGATGCCTCCCAAAACGTCTACTGATGCCTGTGTTAATTATAATTGCTCCAAGCATGTTGGCACAGAACATGATCCTCTTTTCGTGCACAAATGCTGTCACTGCCTGCTTAAAATGGCACGTGGTCATTTTTCATGCCATCAGGCTTCGGGCCCAATAGCTTCTGTTGCCCTTTTTCCACGTGTATTTATGCCCGAAATTATAAGTAATGATAAACGTGAAATCAAATACGTGTAAGTGTTAAGTAAACAAGGCGTTAACCCGTGCCAAAGTTATGAAAATGTGGAATTTAGGTTTCAGCCTTATGCAAGCCTGTGTATTTTTGGAGAAATGTTGATGGACAGTGCTAGACCTGAGCCAAAGGATCCATTACATTGCAAAGTTTTTTTACATGTACTCAGTTCGGTGTGGGAAAGGGTGAACTTATTTGCTTTGGCGCCACAGCTCTTGATTTTTTACCAGCGATCCTTTACAGTGCTGAGTTTTTAGAGCAAACCAACAAACTGTTGTTACTCATTTCAGTTTTTTGCCTCTTTTTATTATGATTTGTCTCATGACACGACCGAGATATCCTGGAAAATAATTTATGACTTCGGTCGTAAATTCTAATTACAAAATCTCATTTTTGTATAGGTTTTGACCAAAATATATGTGGGGTGCTTTAGTATGATATTTGCTCTGCAACATTGTGGCAAAGGTTTCTTGCAGACTTTCCCAGTGCTAGATACCCTGTTTGTACACCAGACTTTTTATGACAGAATTGCTCATTAAGGGTTCAAGCGCCATAATTTTGACTTGTTTGTTGTAGCAGCTCATTGTTGATTCACCTTATACAAACATTTTTTGTTTCGGTCCTTTATATGGGTTTCATCAAGCTCGCCCAATTATAGTTTTAGTTTTAACTCAATCCAAGACAGTTATTGTCTCATTTCGTAATGATGGATTTTTAACTTTAAGAAGTAATGGCTAAGTATTGGTTCAGAAGTACCAAAAAGTTTACATCACACATTTTCGCAGGTTTATGTAATTTGAAATTTGGTCCTTTAATAGTGGTTTTTTCCATCAAAATCTAGGTTAAATGTGACATCGCTGAGACCATAAATGCGTAATTGTCCTACATAGAAGCAAGTTCCACATTATTATGGTAAACATCAGCACGCAAGATATTGCTTGAAATCAGTCAAAATATTCAAGCCACCTGCAGAGACAGTGAATTGCATAATGCTGTCCTATGAATGCACTGATCATAAATCACTTGTTCAGATGGTAACACCATTTGGTGTACTTTTCAGTACGCCTTACCTGCTCCAGATGTGCACAAAATGTTTGTATTTCACACCTACCTGTTTTATCAGTCGAAATTTCTGCATTGTGATTTTTACTTGCTTTTGTGGGCAACCTAAACTAACGACTTTGAACTAACTTCTTTCATTAGTTGCCCATCCTCCAGGCAGTCACTGCCACCCTGCAAGGCATTAGGAGAAGCCTACTTTCTCATATTGTCTATGGCGATGTAAGGCATGTGTGAGTGCATTGTTACTAAAAATGATTTTTTCGTTTTTTAACAACATGAATATTTTAATTGGAAATGAATGTGTTCATCTAAAGATTGAACTGAAATTCGATGTCACACGCTAACCGAGAACGTTAATGGGTAATTTTTGACTGTCATAAGAATATTTACTTTCACATTTTACTACTTAATAATTCAGAATTGCACAAAAGCCGTTTCATGTCCTCAAGCTAGCTCATTGTCATTGCACTCAGATTTCATTATGTACTGCTCCGACTTACATCAAGCAGTATTCAGCAGGTGAATAACAAAATTAGCCCCAAATAAAAATACAGTATATAAACATCATTTCGACATAAATTGTATAGTCACGTTGACCTGCCATTTACATTAACTGTGTCTTTTAATATATGGACTGTCAAAACGGTGCTCTTGCTTCAGTTTTGGAAGTTTTAATGATATAAGAACAGTTAAACATAAAGGGATCGTTTGATTATGTGAATGCTTTTACGCTTGCCTTAACAAGTTAAATTGTTGATATGAATATCAACAAACAACTTTATAAACGACATATACATTTTAACGATCTTTTGAAAATGGATAGAATGTGGTGCTACTAGATATGCAAAGGTTCTAGGTTCTGTCCTATCAACTTACAAGATAGTCTGAAAGATCATATTAACCTAATAAGCTGCATCCATCCAGTGGATATAATTAGTCGTCAATGCACTAACGAACCATATTGTCGGTAGAGGAAATCGCCCTTGCCCATTAGTTACTTAGAACCGGGGACCGAGCGCCTACGGCGCTCGTTTCCCCGGTTCCCTCGGTTCCGTGCAAAATTCTTATGGTTAAA
>JAQFYZ010004749.1:0-10532 GCA_034695085.1 Cylindroiulus punctatus | reverse complement strand
TATTGCTTTTGGCTACACCAAAACAATTTCGCACCGAACCGAGGGACCGGGGAACGAGCGCCGTAGGCGATCGGTCCTCGGTTCTAAACGTTAAATAACGTCTAATTTCGATCACTAAGTATCCAGTAGGGCTTTACTATCGTTAGGAAACTTTTATTAAAGGCACAAAAGTGAAATGAAACTTTTGTTGTGCTGCGCTAAGTGTTTATTAAAATAAATGTGAGTGACATTTCACCTTTGATGAGCTGGCATTTACTAATTTCGCCATACATAATAAAAGGAAAGTTTCATTTAGACGCGACATTGTATGTTTGTTGCCTTTGGGTAGCATCCTTTGATTAATTATTCACATCGCTCATAAAAATATTAATTTCCATCTCCACGTACGTTAGTTTTGTGTGCCACAAGTACAAATGCGACGGCATTTAAGCCAACGTTTATTCATCGTGCAGCCACAAAATGCGTCTCAACATGATGAATAGTCATGGTCTGATGCAATAATTCTCACCCATTAATCCTGGACAGAAATCCAGAAAAGTTGGCCTATCTGTCACGGCAGAAATGAACTCACGTTTCCAGAATACGACATTTATCATTCTTTGTCGAAAGTAAGCTTAATTCGCCATTTGGAAATCGTCATTTAGATGAGTAAATAAGGTTTGCACCCTACGTCAGCTCGGGTTCAGTGAAACGTTATCCCATTCTTATAACTAAAAGAATTGTTGAAGCATATTGTGTATTTACGTTCCAAATCCATCTATTGACTTTGCAAATGAAACAGGTAAACAAATCACTAACGAGGTTAGAGGCAATATGCAAATCAAATTGGAATTGTGTGAGGAATATTAATATTCGGTTCAACATATGCATAAAAGTGAAATGTGTATAGTTTTAGTTAAAAATTCTAATAGTGTATCACGGGAAATCAAATTATCAAGCCTCGTATTCAATTCGTTCATAGGTAAATTGCACTGTACGTGCATATATGCACCACATGTTCTGGTAATTTACTTCAACTTTCTTTCATTTGAATAGTCCTGCACATTTGCATTAACAACCTCTTCCGAAAGAGGAATGTGTTATACTTGCTAATTTAACAGGGTAAACATGCACTTACATGCACATCACCCTGTATGTAATTTCACCACGGCGACCATGTTCAGTTAAGTGGAAGTTCACATCTGATCAGCATGTACAATTAATTTTCTCAGGGTCCAGTTCATATTTTCTCAAGGGTACTTAATAAAATACTGTAAAATCATTCGTTATAGAAGGCGTTAATCGATGCACAGCCTCAATTTGGATGGAATTAGATACGCGATGAATATCTGGCCCACATGGAATGGCTTTCAGAGTGAAAAAAAGCAGCCCCAACATGCCATATTCGTAATCAAAGAGGGCGTATTACGACCATGGCAATTTCAGCCGGTAAACTGATTTTTTTGACATCATCACGAACATATTGCTGAAGCAAACTATTAAATATGGGTTATGATGTAGCGTTTCATAACATTTCTGGTACGTGGTTATTTGGATCAAGTAGAAACGTACTAGTTAAATATTTGCGTATACATTTACGTATAAGCAGTATTTCGATCTATCACGAAGACACAGCGGAACATAAAATAATGCCATTAATCTGTAACAAACCTTGAGAAGATTTTGGTATGAAAATCATCATTTTGATAAAAAACGAATGGCTGTTTCAAACAATTTTACGACCACCCGAAAAGCGTTATCGTGACTAAGAAGACAGCTTGCTAAAACATGATTGCAACAAAAACTGCATGTGATCATGGGTGGGGAAAGGCGTGACTGTCATAATCTCTACTTTCACTTCAGTATAGCCTATACAGCATGCAACACTTGCATTAAAGCAGACCTAGTGGTAAATCGTACGACAGTTTGAAAACAAGAAAATACTTTTGCGGATACAAAGTCGTGAGATACATATATATGCATAAAATATATGGCAATATGGCAAAAAATCCTTTGGTTCCAATTATTTAATATGCAGTTCTTGATGAGAGATGACTGAGCAAGTGCACTCTTGAATACTCAATCACCGAAACCCTATCCTACTCGAGAAATCCAATAATATTCACGTACATGTCATTAATAAACGTTGATGAAATGCAAAATCATAGCGTCCTCATCACTGCAATTACGACAGTAACGCATTAAATTCGAATTTTAGCGGTTTATATCGACCCACAAGCACAATGTGCATGCAAATTAAAATCCAAATGAATCGTAATGGTCACTAATTAGCAATGACAGGATGGGCCAATCAGATAACTAATGGCAATGTTATATTATAACGCAATATATCCTCCTCCTAGGTTTTCATCGATACAATGAGGCAATGTGAAAAGTTTAAACACGAGGGTTTAACTAAAATATTCGTAATTTCAATACGATGCATTTATGGACACCTTAAAATGAAAATGTTGTATGCTCATTACGCAAATTTTGCAATCAAATTTAATTTATAATGCGATTCAAGTACATGCACATCAGAAATTGATAAATGCACGCACAAATTGATTTTTTTTTTCGATTATTGAACGAGCAGTGGTGCCTTTTTGTTTGTATACAGTGTTTGGTGGTTGCAGGGTTCAATTGCACCCTCCACAATAAAGGTGAAGTTGTCCAATTTTCGAATTCAGCCATCTGTCAAATTTTCCTTGTCTAGCCATTATTCACTGCAGCTCTCGTTATATGAGTCACTCATCGATGAGTCATTATGGACAGGTAAACAAGGTGGTGGCTTTTGATATCCCCATGAAAGTGCATTTTTATTGTTATTTTTGTTGCCATTGCCAGGTGACTCATTTGTTGTCTGGTTGTTCAGTAACGAGAAGCAATATTAAGCGCGAGATGGTTTTGAACAGAACCAATTAGCATGTTTTTCGTGTTTATGCACGAGGAAGAGGAAACCGCAATTTTCACTCCTTGAATAAAATGTCAAATTAAATTCGAATAACTACCTATTAATTAGGGGAATCCCGAACCTCGAGGCAGCAAGAGTGGAACAATAAGCTTAAAGCCATCAGACTATGATAATTGGGGGAAAAAGTTGGAATAGTTGAATGCGAACAAATGAGAAAATCATGATTCAGCAAATACTTATCACAAAACTACAAAATCAGTGTACTTTTGCAAATGTCGTGAAAATAAATACTTAAAACTACAGCAATGCAATGCATATCATTTTTACAGAGGTTAAGTACATGCATTTGTCAATGGTTTAAATGTAATGTGGAGCAAATTGAACGAGATAATACTTTGGCAAGAAGTTCTAATGATAAACGGTTTTGTCATTTTTACATATCAACTGAACAGACCAACTGTCGCAGTAAAATGAGAACTACTCGTATAACCTCATAGTTTGAGATAAATTGGTATTTTGCATGTATGACATGCAATGGAGCCAATGTACAGTGTTACATTATAGGAGAGGCCTATTCTGGATCGACAATTCAATTAAGTTGCGATGCGATTCAAGAACGCAGTTATTCTAAGGCAAGTTATCTCGAAATAATTGGGAATTACGTAGACGATGCTGTAGCAGCGGTACTTTATAGATCATTCCTAGAGGAATTCGCCATGAAATTAGCTTGAATATTTGGGCATGGGCTCAGGTGGCAAATAGGGCGAAGCAATACCGAGGTTCGTTATGATAAAGCTAATTAATCGTGAAATGTACACGAGAACTGGGTTACTTAACTGCCACATGTTCGTGTTTCGAAAGGATGAAATTAATGAGCACGCATTTTTCAAAGCTGGCGTTTTGGTGGCGTCAAGAAATGTACTTTCTGACTTACATGTAAGCTGATGTCTTGTGATAAGAATTCCCCGTTGCCGACATGTATTGAAATAATATCACACGATATGCTTACTGTTTTACAATTACGTGTAATTGCCCCTGCAAGCTCGAACTGTCGAAACTAAATCTGAGTGCCTTTGAAGTACAGCTGTATATGAAAATTGTTTTAGCAAAAAGATCTTGAAAAATGTCAAAACGTTGTTCATGCACATTGTTCAACATCAAACACATTTTGGGGATATAAGAGCCAAAATATTCTAAAATACATTTTAAGGATATAAGGCCCAAAATATTTATACAGGTACCAGTCTATCGTAGACGTCTAATCAGTCAAACCTTAAAATGTCATTACTTTATTTAGCTGCCGATCCGTCAGGCAACCACTGCCAATCTACAGTTCACTTTTTCATATTGTCTATGACGGCGTTTGGTCTTTTCTTTATATTACAGCTAATTTTGGAAATTAATCTCAATTTCCTCAATTCAAACTTGTAATAAAGACACTTATGGCCTGTAATTCATATACAGTGCAATTTGCCAGAACTTAAGTTGGATATACGGTTATACGAAAGCCACCAATCCAGTACACAAAGAAGTTACCTCACTCACGTTTCGACAGGGCTGATCTTATAGCTTTGAAACTTGAGCTAATGTGCATCAAGTACACGTACAGTGTATATTCAACCCTACTTGTATTGTATACACTCGTACAGGAATTAATTACATCTGCCGGAGACGTCTTAATTTCCTTTTATGATGTTTTCCTTGTTTTTGTGACAAAGTACGTTTACCTAACGTAACATACCTAAGCTAACCTAAACGGGCAATTTACTTAGCTGCCCAACCGCCAAGTAATCACTGCCAGCCTGCAATTAGGAGAAGCCCACTTTCCCATATCGGCTATGATGGAGCAGGGCATAGACAGCCGGAAGAAATCAATGTAGATCTTTAATCTTCAACACGTCGTCTAGCATTTTTGCGAAACCCACAGGGATTCCTGTTCTTACAAATGAACAAATTTTTGCATTATGAGTTGGTTTACGATTACGGATTTAAGGAGATATTCGCTGGAGAATACCGCTAACTGCACTTCGGTTGCTGCAAGAACCACCATCGGAGGATGATTGTTTTCTCTCTCACTCGTCATTGTGAAGCCACGCTTTATTGGTGCTACAGTTTATCAGGTTAGAGAAAAATCACACCAGAAAAGGTCAAAGCACATGCGCCTAGCATACACCGGCATTACTTCAGGAAACGCTCCAAGAAACCAGCTCCTTTACACGCGGCAAATCGATTAATCGATCCAACCTTATTTCCAACCAACCTATAGACAATACAGTCACTTGCACCTAGTTTGGTTGCTATGTCATGTCAAATAAAATTACACTGACACGTACGCCACCGAATCCATGCATGCAATCAATGCGAGGCGCGACTATAGCCCCACGCCAGGAATTGAAAACAGAAATTATGGCAGACAATGTATTACGTCAGCCAAATTGAGTTAAATGTGGAGTCAACCGTTGGCAATATCAGGAAAAGCTGGCGAAAATCTAATCCAGGAGTGAACGAACGAAAGTGCGACTCCGTTTTCACATAATTACATCTCACTCCTCGTGTTGCATGGCAGTTTGTCTCTATTTTAATACTGCTGTATGACCGGGTCTGGATTTGTACAGCAAAAAATACAGGCGAATAAACAGTATCATTTATGGATCAGTATGCACTGTATGGTCACATTGAAGTCTAATGTGGATCACGCTTCACTGCCGTGCTTCCAAGCTACGCACCAGTTCACCAAACCAAGCATTGTAGATGATGAACCGTTTTTAAGCAAATTTCGTCTTTAAAGCACGACTGGATATTTCGTTCATGACTGTTATTATCAGTTTTGCCAATTTGCGCTTTTGTGCACATTTCCAATTATTTTATCGATTTATCTGAAGACCTAGACAAAATATCTGGCCAACTTCACAAATGCATGTCATAAAGTTGTGTGCAACAGGCCACATCATCTACATATGGCAATAAAGCTCTAAAGCTCCACACGAGTGCTCGTAGCTCATTTAACAAAACATGTCGATAATTGCATGAGGAAATCTGAAATCAAAATTACGAAGGTAAATTTCACGGATTATAAATGGACGTAATTAAATATTAAAAAATAGCAATGACTGAAAACGCTAAACTGCCTTATTATCTTTATTAATTTTAATGACTGTTTTTTATGATCAGTTTCGCACCTGCGGTCATGTTGAAAACAATCACGAAGGACTCAAAACGTTATCTGAAAATATCCCATTTCTCAAAGACCATTAGCTGTTTTTTGGGGATGCAAGGTAATTTGACAAACAAGGACGATGGTTCCCAAAATATTCATTTTCACGTTTTGACTAGATTTTTTTCTGTCAGAACCTTCTGATTTTCAAATATTCAGTTGCCATGGTTCTGCTAGCTTCCAAACTGGACAATGACATCACACGGCCGGATCCCTTGTTATGGACTCGCGCAATTGACCGTGGAGTGTTACACGGAACGCTTATTTTTAGTGTCGATTTCAAAAATTGAAAAAATCCAGAGCGAGAGTATAGAAAGAATAAACGATAAGTGAGATATGGAAAATGCTATGAGAAAAAAATCGCAATGGCAGATTTATGTACAATCATTACATCCGCATGAAGTGTAGGCAGAGAAAGATGCTCCAACAATCCCTTTCATATTGCGACTTCCAGATAAATTTTAAAGAAGAAAATCATCTTAAACACGCCTGTTCCATGAATAGAAATTAAGGTCTCGTGCAAGTTTGAAATGCTTTGCGAGCAGACGAGCCGCATTCAAAATTGAATTCCAAATCAAATAAGCATTACATTATAATATGCATAAGTCAAGTAAAGGTCAGGATAAAAAATTTACACGCGTGGATACCTATGTTTAAACTTAAAGCTTGCTGCATGTAAACAACGCAAACATACAATGCCAAGACGATCATGCTATGTGAAAATCTCTCATGTATAAATTATAAAACTAGGCGTCTACTCCGGAACATTTCTAATAAGTTACAAATTTCTAGAAGCTTGCACCAGTTCTACACCAGTGCAGATGCGGAAAACGTTCACGAAATTCTTACATGTATGTTGAAAATCAATGGGATACAGAATTCGCCATAACGAGCACCCTGTATTGGAAGGCTTCCTCATACTTCCGCTTCCTCGGCAAAATGCAGTACACGTGCCTAGGCCAACCTCTAATATCAATTTGCATTATTAAATAACGACACCGTAGGAAGGTACCTACAAGCCTAACAGTATACAGACATACGCTTTCAAACTCAAACTGCATGATATATACTTTACATTCCGCATCCTTCAATACTGAGCGAAAACGTCTTAAGCTAGAAATGGGCACCACTAATTGACGATTATTATAGTAGGAGTCATTAGTTAAAAACGACATGAACATGGTTATTGGTTAGGAAATGCATTTTGCTTTCTGAAATTATCGTTTATGAATTGTCTAGACCAATTCTAATGTTACTTTAATTGCATCTGGAAAATTCAGCTAACATTTGAGGGCGTCCTAGAATTAAGAAATAAGCTTACAGAAGACGCAGTACCATAATATGTATTGATTCAGAAAGTAATCCATTTAACCAATTAAACAAATCCCTACTATACAATTCTGCTGCATTGCATTGTATTTTGGAACGATCCCTTGGACGCTACAAAAGGCACTTTGCGATTTATTTTAAAGTAAACCTTTGCGGTCGCAGAGTGGACAACCAAACAGCACCAGTATCCTGTACATAATGCTGAAATACGGTTATGCGAATACTTTATTCAATTTATCTTCGATTATTCGTGCACGATAGTTTAAAAGCGTAACGGAGGCGCTCTGAAAGACATCGCCCATAATTCGTCTCACACCAAAGCGTAAAATTACCGGTGGCCATTTTATACTGGCTCATGTAACAGTATTCTCTCGAGGATCGCCATGTTAGTCTAAAGATGTGAGATTTTGTACGATTACCCAGTGCAGTGGCCATAAAAACGCACCACGTCCATCTCCAATTGTGCAAAAAGCATTTTCTTCTTGCAACTTGCACTCCAGATAGCTCAGCTTTCATTATTTTCTATTACAGCCATTCGGTAGCCAATCGGGATTGGTGGTTTTTACTGGATTCCCGGAACATAAATAGATTCGAGGCAATTCTCGAGGGTAATGGTGGGTTGCACCAATCTCAGATTAATGTAATCGGCGATTACACGTAATTTTCACCAATGACTTACAGCATCGATTCAACGGTAGCCTTTTTTACTAGCAGTCAGCAAGACTCCCTGTTGCAAAGGCAATCAGTCATGGTAAAAGACTCGTGTACGAGATTCAAACAGCAAATAAATGGGAATCATTCGGTCTAGACTATAGGAAGATTCTAGTTACGAAGTGGAGGCAATGAGTCAAAAGTTAAGCCTTAATATGAAACTGAAGTCTAATATGAAGCACACCTTGTAATCGATATAGCCGAGTAGCCATCTCGGTATAATTGCTCTAAGTATATCTTTAACATAGCAACAGACAGTTTATTTATACTGCACATGCTATAAAAAGCAGGTCTCCAAACATAAATAGGTCGTTAATATTCATTGAGAAACTTAATATACACAGTAAATTGCGCCTGCAAGGATGTACCAAAACTTAACTCAGCCTGGCACATAACAGCAACCTTAATTTAACTTCACATTTAGATTTTTAAAAGGCGATCTTAATTGAAACTCCACAATGTACAATATAATTAGGTTAAATTGTGACATAATAAATTTGAAAGGTCCTAATTATACAAATTGGCAATAATTTAGAACATATTGATGTTTCAATGTTATGTTCTCCAAATTAACGAAACTTGTTCTTAGCACAAGCTCGTAATCCATTCTGAGGCTACATATTCACTCAATTTGCATATTTGCGTGCTTGCTACTCTTTCAAACATCCATTCCAATTTCCGATGTTGTCACAGAACCACCGAGCTAGCACAAGGTTGCGAGTAAGCTAAATTTACAAATACTATAGAGCAGGTTTGAAATATTCATATGGAAATGGATGCATGCATGCGCTGTCCTGACTAGTGCAATGATTAACCAGACAGCAACTTCTCGTCTACCAATTAATTTAACCGCAATGATTATGCCATTTCATTTACCTCGAAGAGCACCACCCCTCCCCTAATGCAAGTTTCAATTATATGGGAAGTGCAGCGATTATATGCCTCACTGGATTTATTTGCACACCATTATTAATTTAAAAGTGTAAGTGGTTCAATGCCCTAATTGCCAAGTCAGAACAATAGAGGCCAGGGCTGCTGCCAAGGGGATGTAATTATGGAGAAAAGCACCAATAACAATCCCCAGCTACTTTAACAGTAGCAAAATTGATTGGTTTTATGTTTTCGAGTGAATCATTCAGATATCATCCCTGGGGCATACGAGTATACATGTACACATACATATACAACTCGCTTCAAAATGCACCCTAATGAGCGTCTGGGCGTAGAATGGGCTTCCCGACCAAGGATTCATTACGAGCCAATAGAACCATATCGATATCCCGAATGGAAACTATGATGGTAAATAAATCAATACAAGATTCCGTACACTTCGTGGAAACCAAACCATAACATCTCAATAAGAAAATTACACCTAAATAAAAGATCATCAAAGAATATTGTTCAGTGTTATCGTGCAATTTCAGCACGAGCTCAAATAAATTGACTTCATACAGGTTTTCTGAAGATTGATTATTTTCAAAAAACAGTATTGAACAAACACGAGCGACCTCAGTGATGAGCCAACACATACTGCATGCGGAGAATTAAGATTATCATGACGCTCTATTGCGTTCTCCACTCCAAATGACAAGAAATGGCAGTCATGGGGGGCATAATAATGGACGAGACTACTGGATGTGCAACGTTGTCGGTTGTCCCACAAGTGGCATTGTCAGACAACTCATTGCTAATCTGATTTTCTGATGCGTAACCATTTCCATAACTGCAACCACCATGAAGGAGCTATTCTATTTAGTATGATATCCCACAGTCAGCTAATGCCATGTGGTGTGGGATGTAAACAAACCCATACCCTCACTCCTTACATTTAATTAATTTTGCCCAATACCGGAGATTGCAGGGATAATAAGAATAGGGGAACTATCTGAGGATTTGCCTTTATACGTACATGTATATAATTCATTCAGGTTGCTTATTAAGGCCACTGTAGAATGGTCATATAGCCGGAACGCAAAAATTATAGTCGTCAGGTTTCTAATCATATTCTAATTTTGCAGATTCAAGGAAAGACATTTTAATGATCAATTCATAGCATTTATGAAGTTAGAGATATAAAAACCATCACAAATGATGGATTTGAACCCACGATTCTATAAAATATATTTAGTAAAACAGGTATCAATTTATTTAAAAGCGTTGTAAACGCTGTTTTTAACAAAACTACGTTTCAAATGATAGGATTTTTAACTATCATTACAAAAACGATAGCTTCGCAGCGTTGAGGTTCAATCAGAGTTCTTCATGGTTGCTGGCTGCTGGCACTAACCACCCCATCGCAAATGGAGGTACTAATGGCCACCCAAAAATGGTGCTCCATGGCGTTCGTTTTCAGAAGTATTAAACTGCATTTTTCATTTAGACACA
>JAQFYZ010004748.1:0-10534 GCA_034695085.1 Cylindroiulus punctatus | reverse complement strand
CCAAAGGTATTTTCCAATGTATTTCCAAATGCATTTCTTGCTATGCATTTTAAAATGTATTTCTAGCTATGCATTTCTTGCTATGCATTTTAAAATGTATTTCTAGCTATGCATTTCAAAATACATTTCTTTTCCATATGGGTAGTTAATTTTAACTTTATGATCCAAAAGAATAACTTTGTTGGACCTTGACACTGTAAGTCATTAGAGCAGCTACAAAAGAGTTCATGGTCACAAACATGACATGTAAACCTGGATTCTGTGATTTTCTTGCTGTAAACCTACATGTATATTCTTTGATTATAGTTTTCTGTAAACTGAGCATGGCCATGGGGTCATGACTTGAGTTGTTGTTAAATTAACTAAGCTATATAAGGCTTTGTGCCGAGACATTAGCCTTAACAGTGTTCTTGAGTATTATTACAAACGAATATTTAAATGTACTGTACACTCTAAACGAAAAAAGTACAAATTTTGAACCTTAAGGGTACAAATGTTTTGAAACTTTGGGGGTCACAAAACTATATACACACCCTATGGGTACATACTGTATGTTGATTGCATGTGTACCCTTGACATGTGTTCCTAGGGGTACATTGTAACTTGAAGTACAAATATTTAAATCATTTCATCCCTTTGGGTACATATATGACAATAAGTATGGGTGCAAATGTACGTTTGTAACCCACAAAAACTGCATGTACATGTACCTTAACGGTTTAAAGTGTAGTTTATAATGTATGTTTACCAAGTGGTAGTTCAAGAAGTTGTCAGTCTGTAATGATTTCGAAGATAACTGCAATCATTTCATGTGTTAGCTAAGACAGCGGATAGACCGTGAATGTAAAACGAAACTATTTTTGGAGGCAGGCCTACTTTGTCATGATTATCAAGGCATTTCCCACATCAAAAGTGGACAGGTTGTCTTCCAACATGGCCAAATATCGCACTGCACCTTGAATGAGTACGACAGTGAAACTGCTTTTCTTCAGTCGTGTGAAATGCGGTTGTTCTTGAGCTTTCGAATTGTCTAATTGAAAATGTAGTCAAATTCCTACTTTCAACTTATTGTTTAATTCAGAGGCCTTGTACGAGCCCAGTTGTTTCCCACAGGTGTATGAATGGCACTGGTAAGCTATGGTATCCTTGATCTTCGGGGCTGACATGGCTACTAAAACGTTCATTCGTTTCACATGTACTTGAAAAATTCAAAATGGCCAAATGAAAATTGGAAAACTCAACGAAGGACATGCTGGGAAACAAAATATCAGGGGGTAACTGTAATTAATTACTTTTCTGAGCGATTAACATTTCAAGCACCCCTTATACAGTGTACATGTATTAGTTCAATTTAGTTGTATTGTGAATCCTAAGGAAGCAAGGGGAGGGTGAAGTTTGGGGGGCTGGTGACAACACCCTAATGTGATTCGACCCAAAAGCAAATTGGAACGTGATAATTGAACGAATTCGGCTTTTATAAAGCGATTTTATATTGTGATTAATTTCAACATGCTCAATGGCATTTCTCTATAACGTACAATTAACTGGGCCTGCCTTAAGTGCTTTTACATAATTTATGTCTAGCAAGGTGAAAGAAAATAGATCACGTTGCAGTGAATAGTGCACAGAAACATTCCTCGGTTTCAACAGATAAAAAGCCAAATACTTTCAATCCCCTGACATTAACTGTCGCCATGTGACGCACATTAAAGTCGGGCATTAGGCGCGAATAAACACAATTTTTGAGATTTAGGTTGAAAATTCATTATGAAATCAATTTGAAACTGGGTTCCATATGGCATAAACGATGTAGAACTAGTTATAATGACAATCCTGAAGGTGCGGAGAAAGGGAGGGGTGGGAAAATTGAATGTAAACTTCGGGTTGTGAATACTGAATTGTTCAAAACTGCAAAAAAGCATTCCGTGGTCGTTTGCCACAAAATAAGTCCCACATCGCAAATTAAAATAATACGCGGTAAATAAATCTTAATTTATCAGAAAAAAATCTAAACCGAGTCGGAAAATGAGACAATGCATTGGTATGCACATTACGAGGTTTCGGCAATTTCAAGGTTTTTTATGGTCTCGGCAGAAAAAAAGCAAACCGAAATGATAATCTAATAAGGAATTGAGGTAGGGGGAGTAGGGCAAAAAATGCGAGGGAGGTGTTGGAATAGGATCAAGACTTGTTTTATATGATGTTGTTTCTATATTTACAAGCTTGATAAATTTAATGAAACTTTTCTGGCCAGTGCGAGTCACAACTGGCGAAATTACCAAACATAAGTTGTTAAAAAAGGCGTTACCGCTGATTTTAAAATCCAAACGAAATCCAAAAAAAGTGGATGAGATACGACTTGTCGTTCTTTATTGTTTCCGGAAAATAACGACATAGTTTCAGAAATCGACCGTAACACCTCGACAAATAAGTGCCGGTGTAATGGACATTTTTATCAATAATGGCTAATGTATGCAAGGGTGGATTTCTTCGCGAGCAAAGTAGTGTTATAATTCCTAAAGCAGTGGTGTACATAAACAGATGTACATAAACAGATGAGTTTCTTTTATGCTCTTGCAGAAAAGAGCCGTTAATAGAGACAACATGTTTTACATTGCAAATTTGAGCATTACATCCGATTTGCTTAGTTTCGCATAAATATCTTGTCAATTAGTTCTGACAGCCGGTGTAATAAAGGACTTTTTGCTGTTAACTTGAATAAAAACATTTTTATATAATTATTGCTCGGAAAATTCGTGAGATAGAAAGATATCTTAAACGAATCAGTTTCACATCAAAAAAATCCAAAATAAAAAGGGGAAAAAATTTATTTTCCAACTTTTTTTTCTGCCTCTAAATCCATCATAACGAATTTTAATAAGTACAACATTTTTAATTGATCTAGTCCGATATGGATCGCTATTTCCGTGTTTGTTAATGCTTTCGTGCCCAAGGTTCTCCAGAGCGTTCAATAACCCCTTAACACTTTCTCTTATCAAAACCCTTTTTTCCACTATAAAACCACTTTTATATAAAAAGTGACAAACGCTGGGGGTGATAAATTACCCGAGATTAAGAAATCAAAAACGAAATAAAAGCAAAAAGGGCCTATAAAACCAGAAACATGGAATTTCAGACTCAATAAAAACCAATGTTCCCCCATTCCCCATTTCTGACTTAAAACGTGTCAAAAGGGGTTTTATTTGAGAATAATTTCAAAATTAAGTGTATACTCTAAACGTGTTTAAACTGGGGAATGCGCATGCAATAAATTTTATTGCGAAATATACTGCGACATTTATAAAAAAAATGTTTTAAACTCTGGCTTTTCTTCAGTCATAAATTCAGAATGGACATAAAAAGAAACGACCAGCCATCATCTTTTTGACTAAAGTTACGGTTTTTATATAAATTTGGCCGGGAGTTTCGGTTCCATAAGTCACTACAAATTTCAAATAGTTTCAAAGCCTTTTCTCTGTGACATCTATGTGAAGACATCGAAAAAAAATTACAACAGTTTTTATAATAACGCAAATAAATCATACGTGTATGACAATTTCATTGTTAAGACTTCTTGGAACAATTAAACAAATTATTTAACATTATTTTTAATATGTTCATGCTTTTATTCCTCTTTAACATTTTAAAACATTCCTAACAGATACTTGAACCACAGAAACCGTAGGTTGTTGCCCTCAAAAAAGGTGAATCTTAATAGGCGCACCAAAACAGACTAAAATAATCAGAAGTTATCCAAAATTGTTTAGATAAAAGTTAACCACACGCTAAAATATGTCCCATATAACTACAGGAACCACTTGAGATTTGAAATAAAGCGAAGAAACTGCAATACATCAAAATTTAATTTGAGTTGAGAGGACCAATTTTTCTTTTGCGTCATATTTTTAGGATTATCATTTTTCTGCAGGCAACTAATATTTATCAGGCAGCGAGGAAAAAACCTTCCAGCCTATTATAAAAACAGTGACACGAAAACCTAAGTTCACAGAACTTTATACGAAAACCATATAAATCTCAAAATCTCCTTCAACGGCTTCATTTTCAAGTATATAATCCCATCTCCGAATACTTTGCACCACAATTTGACCTCAACGACACCAAAAAATAAAACATTTTAAATTAATAATCACCCCATATAGTATTTTATGGCTTAATTCCAAAGGGGAAAAATATTTTCCGATTTAATTTCCATTTTACAGTTTTTTGTGGTGTGATTTTGCTAAACTGACAGTTCAGGATTGGGTTGCTCCATTGCAAACATGATATTACAAATTTAATAAAGAGTTGGCAATCATTACGGTCAAATTTCAACTATAACTTGACTATAGGATTATCCTGATTTCTAATCATAAGGTGTTAGTATAACCATTTAATAAGTTAAAATATCCTAATCGTTATCACGTGACAGATTTGTTCAACTATTGGAATGAAATTCAATTCATCTTACTGTAAGAATGCAAGATTTCAAATAATTTCAAGATGATCAATAGGGCCGAAATACAACTACGTATGAATGAGCCAAAATACAACTATTTTCTGAAAATTTCGGTGTTTTTACTTTCTCAGCACTAAAATTAGCTTCTAAGAATATTATGTTCTTAAGATTACTAAAATAAAACTTTCTCGCCCATTATTTTCAGACTAATTTCACATGTACTGCAGCCCTATAATTGACAACATTAATAATATGTAAATTATTCTGACTGACGAGTGAGTGGATAAGCCCGAGTTAATTTTAATCGAAAATATAAATACCCCCAATAGCCTTTGTGTAATCTGATGTTGACCAAAACTAAATTCTACACAATGGAGGCCTTTCACATGTCACTTTGTAATACAATCCAGAGTTTTTAATTCTGCGTCTTTTTTTCTTCGCTTGTTGCCTTTTTGAACTTTGATTTTGCAAATGAGTCCATTCTTTGGCGAGGATGATGCACGTTATAAACACAACAAGGGATATATTATTGTTTTTCAAAAATGCCTTCGACATAACTCACAGAAGGAAGGAGTCAGGTTTTTTCCCTTCAAAA
Organism: Cylindroiulus punctatus; assembly: GCA_034695085.1. NCBI lineage: Eukaryota > Metazoa > Arthropoda > Diplopoda > Julida > Julidae > Cylindroiulus > Cylindroiulus punctatus. Next base: position 5,483 of record JAQFYZ010004748.1, on the reverse strand, counting down.
TCTCGTCTTACAAATGAGTATATAGTGCGAACCGAACCCATAATTCCTTTCCACCCACTACTTTTATCTGCAGACAATTCAAAATGGTTGACTTGTTTATGGAGATCCAGTTGCATTTTTTCCAGATTATAAGTCTGCTTAATATACTGAATTGTTCGCGGAGGGACACAGTTTTCCGACTTCTAGAAATTCATTATGACAATCAAACAATTAACAAACCCGTTATTATTCATGAAGGTGTACCTAGAGCGCAACACCTTACACCATTCCCACACAAATCTCAACAGTAAATCCCCCGACTTTTTTCAGATTCCGAGAATTGAAATTTATTTGATTATGCTAAATTTCTTAACCCCTAAAAAAATCTATTAGAAAAGTCACAGAAATTGACGAAGTCACTCATATTTAAAGGAAAGAAATGCACTGGTTTACGACAGATAGAGCCAAAATAAAAGGACGAAATTAAAATCCACATTATGACAATGTCTAAAGTGGCAATTTAAGGGATTGAATAATGCATATGGCATTTTTTAAACAGTATTGTTTGCAGTGGAAGACTTTACTTTTGTAGTAGATACTGTATATGCATAATGTTTGCATCTGCGGACTTTAAGATACAGTATCTTTATCCAACTTCAATTAACTTGTGTAACTTGTGAAACATGGTGATAGTGACGAAAACGATGATGACAGTTGAAATGTACATAAGGTTACCTCCTTAAAGGCCATTTCAGGACTACAAATCAGTTTATGATGCTACGGAATGGGAGTTTATGCTAAGTGGTGCATTGATTTTTATTATTATTATATTAGCATTGATTTACTGTACTACATGTACAGTATGTCTGCATTTTCCGTATTTTCAAATAACTATCTGGGCAATAAAGAAACTTTTAATGAAAAAATTGTGTGTTCACTATCATGTACATGTTGTTATGCCTAGATATTGGCCCAACAGAAAAAAATGTTGTGCAGGGTCGATTTTATTTCCAGGAAAAAAGAAAAGTTTTGCGAAAAACTGCCAATTTTCTTCAGATCAATTGTGAAGGCAATCGGATATCTGCAGTTGGAGCAATAATTCAGGCCATTTGGGAAACGTGTGCCAGCGGGGTATCTGGGTTTTGCACCTGGATCGTTTCAAATTCAGTTTTTGAGGAATTTTATTTACATGGGCCGCTTCCGGGCAATTATTAGTTGTTTAGACTGATAGCGATTATTTCGCTTCAAATCCGAAACTTTTAAAAGATTTTGCGATGAAAAAGACTAGACAGAATCCTTATTTCTAACGAAGCTGCTACCAGGGAATATCATTCAGCGCGGAATGCAACACGAAAAGCAGAAACAATTCAAGAAAATTGATGAAAGAATTGTGTTTTCTTGAAAGATTAACAACCGGGGCTTGGGCGGCAACGCTTGAAAAGAACAAGTGCTGTCAAACTTTTGCTACGCAATTCATCAAAATGCGTTTACAATAGGTGCACCCGAATTCGATAAATTACGATTGAAATGTTTATTGTTTAAAAAATGCATGTGTAAACTTTCGCGGAAAATGAAATTTCCGGGTGTTCGATACCTCGCGAACTTGGTCCATTAAACAAATATTGTTGTCCTACTTATGAAAAATACATGCAGGGGATACCTTATTCACTGTAAGTACATGTACAGTGTATGTATGTACATGTTGGTCCCTAACACAAGAAATGAATAGCAGTATGCATGTACAGTGTTTATGTTTTAAACTTCCAGTACCATATTTGCTGGATAAATTTGCAGTACATTAGCAATACCGGTCTTGTATCATAAAAATTTTAATTAGATAATTACTGAACATAAGCATTTTTCCAACGAAATTGCTGTAAAATGTACGTAGAGTACATGTACTAACGGAATTAAAATCCTGTGTCAGTACAAGCCTTGTTCCATATGTTGACAACCTCCCTATGTTGACCAGTTTGCTTCAGTCCCTTAGGTGGTCAGGTTATAGACGTTTTTCTTTATAATTAATTTGTTCAAATACCGGTTTACAGACATTTATCACCATGCAAACTATGTTCATAGCAGTTTACAGAAAAGTGTTTGCAGTTGCCATTCAAAGACCAAAACCCTTTAAAATCAAATTTAACTCCACTAGGTCACTAAGACAACGCTGGAACTATAGAAATAGTCTGTCGGCAATAATAATAAATATAATGTACATGTCCATTTATGCACAGTAAAATAGTGACACATTGGAATGACTATCCACATAGAGTACACCACCAAATAGCGATGGCTGCAGAAAGTAATGTTCCAATAAACAAAGGATGGAAACAATGGAAAATAATATTGAAGAGAACAATAGTAATAGTCGCCAAAGCATTCATAATTAATACATTTGCTGTCAGTCTAAATTTATGTAGTATGTAGAACAAAGTTACTTCGTCTATCGTAAATTCAATTATTTTGGATGTTCTGCATTATACAGTATTGTCTGAGTTACGATAACAGGCTAGTTTGGGATCATTCAAAATGGCGTTTTAGGAAAAAAAGGAGGTTATTCCCTGGGTCGTCCATAAAATCCGAATTGCCATTGCCAGCAACCGCAGCGCCGTAAATATTAAGCTTATGTATGAAATATTGTACGTCCCCATGCTTCGAAATTGGGCAAAAAGTAGTCTGAAATCGTTCAAGATTTCAATTCCTGACTGTGAATCTGTCAGCATCACGGATTTATGGCGTCTTTTGCTAAGCTGGTCAACAAATCCAGGGGCGCCAAAAGGCCGAGACAAAAATCCGAAATTTCCACTTTTCTGCATGAAATTTGTAAAAAACATTTGTAAAAACTCTGGTCAACTTTTGATTTTGTTGGCAATGTCAGACGTGTTTTTGCTGGACTCATCAGGCGTCTGGCTATTTGTCGTTTTATTTATGATACCGCTGCCAAGTTATGAATGACGGATTTAAGCAGTTCCTTTGTCTTTTCCCAAACACCTGAGCAGTTCACACGAATTCCTCGAATATTTTAAGAAATGAAAAAGCTGCTCGTTGCCATCCATGGCTTCATTCCTGTTGACAGATGGAGATATATGGACACCATTTAATCCGTACGAAATGTTATTTTTATGACCCTCTATCAAAAAGCCACGGATGAAAGCTTTACTGTATATGCATAAATGTCCACCAGGGTTTGATTGACGTCAATCTTCACTTTTAAAAACCCAGCTTTATGGGACTCCCTGCAGAGACCGACTTCTGCTGGCATTTTGGGGTACATGCAATGCCCTGGCAACGGCGCTCCGCCACCAGGTGGCGCTGCGAACATTCGATGTTGCATTGTTTCTAAACGAAATGGACGGGGAAATTCATTGCCCTAAATTTGGATAAAAGAAACTTTATTCCCACGGTATTGGACCGGATTTGTAAACAAATCTGCTCCTTCTGCGATTAATATCAATTAATCATTGCCAGACAATCGACGTACTTGTTCATATGTAAAAAGGTCATTTTTTGCAACATCTGGCATAAAAGCTGGAAAACGAATGTTTAAATTTACTTATTCTCGTAGGTTTCAGGTAAATTCACCTTCAATCACTATTTCGTTTGTTAAAGTGTCATGTTTTTGACGCTGGCTTAAGAAATTAGCAGTTGGAAAGCATCTTCAGGACATCTACATTAAAATTTAAACTAAGTTTTTAAACAAGACTAACGTTACCTAACGTTTCTGATATATCAACTAAAATGTCCGCAATTTTAGTTGAAAATGTTGGAATGCAAGCGTTAAAGACATGCCAATAAAGCTATGGTGGATATATTGATCCCATTATACGTTTATATTTGTATAGCCAAACGCTATAAGCAATAAAACGGGATATTTAAATCGTTGCATCTACAGGGTAAACTGATATAGTGTTGGCTTTTATTTCTGCTTTTCCATTAACAGTCTTTGTGCGAAGATGATGAAAAAAGGCTATCTTTAGCATCATTTTGGAAGGAAAAAAAGACGAAATCTCAACTGAGAAAGTGCATATTTGTGAAGGCATGCTCGAAAGTTAGCCCAAAAAAATCATTGGATATACACAAACCAGAGTAAGCCTAATAATATGCCGTAATAAAGGTTCTCTTAAAGTGCGCAAGAAATCGTGTTTACATTAAAAATGTCTTGGAGAGCAATCATCTTCACCAACCCTATACCCTCGAGCTCGCCCTTAATGGCACTGCAAAAAATTTCATTTCAACCCAAAATGCCAAGAATAATATTGGAACGCAGACGTTAACGTAAACATTGACTATGACGCTCCTGGATAGCAAATATTATCATACCAGTCACACTATATACATTCATACGCAATTAGACTCGCGTTTTCGCATTTTTAAGAATACAAATTCAGCAACCATATACAGGGTCAAACCTAACTGTTAATCCTCATTAAAATAAAAGAGGCAACGTACAGTTGATGATCAACAATGTAGGCACCTAAAACCGATATCAAATTAAGGATTCCAATTTCAAATTTTATTCCGAAAAGTTTAAAAATTTAAACTTTTGAGATTCACAGAATGTATAGAAACACTTTAGAAGCTAGAACATAGAGGTAGAAATTTACTTGGAAGCAAGGTAATCATCATCATCATCATCATCATCATCGAGTTTGTTGATAATGAGAATTCATTCTTGGTAATGGTGGAACTGATTGCATGGACAAATTTGGTTTTTCAGAATTGCAATGAATTTTGCTAAATGAAATGCTGATACTGAGAATTCCCAAATTCCAATTCAAAATCCCTGTTCTTCAGGTTTTTCAGTTACTGTGTAAATGAAAGTCTATTCTTGGATAAATATTTACAATACATTAATTTTATCATTATCTACACGTTTACTAACTGATCTTTGCAAATTGAGAACCATTCCGAACAAAATGGCGCCTAAAGTTATACATAATGTGCCAAAGATGATGCTGACATTTGCTCAATCTGAACGTTAACTTTCACAGCTTCCAAGTGAGTTTTATAACTGTAATTGCTTTCATTTCTCAGTCATATTTTCTCCATACAGGCACAACGTTTCGATCAACTTAAGATCATCATCAGGTGCTACGTATTCCATAAAAAATGGGAAAAAATTAATACAGTTACATCGATAAAAATACTGTAATACAAAATAATGGCGTTAGCCCATTTTGAAGACAATGCAAGACTGTAAAGATATTTACAGATGAGTTGTGGAGTTTCTGTAACTTCTCCTACCGTGTTTCCCCGAAAATAAGACCTAGCATGATTTTTCAAAATATTCCTAATATAAGCCCTACCCCGAAAATCAGACCTAGTGCTCAATTTTAAGCAAAAAAAGCACCCATATCCAAAGAAAATGCATTTTAAATGCATTGTACAATGTATTTCAATTTGCAAAATGTATTTGAAATTCATTTTAAAATGTATTTCAATTAAGGAAATATATTTTAAATGCATTTGGAAATGTATACGCCAAACTGTATAATGCATTTGTA
>JAQFYZ010004747.1:0-10534 GCA_034695085.1 Cylindroiulus punctatus | reverse complement strand
TGTCTCATGCACATGGTCAGACAAGTCACTCTGTCATCCATCTATGTCTCATGAGTCATTCCATCATAAATCCATGTCTCATGCAGTTGGTCACACAAGTCATTCTGTCATCAATCTATGTCTCATGCACATGGTCAGACAAGTCATTCTGTCATCCATCTATATGTCTCATGAATCATTGTCATTAATCTGTCTCATGCAGTTGGTTTCACAAGACGTTCTCTCATCAATCTATATGTCTGACGAGTCATTCCGTCAATAATTTTCGTCTCACTAGGCATGCCTGTCAACCTGTCAGGCATCAATCTGTCAACATGTCTCATGCAGACAACTTGTCATTCTATCATCAATCAATGTTTCTTGAGTCATTCCATCATAAATCAATGTCTCATGCAGTTGGTCTCAAGAGTCAGTCTGCCATCCATCTACACTGTATATGTCTCATGAGTCAGTCTGTCATCATTACATCTATCATTCAATCTATGTTTCTTGAGTCATTCTGTCAATAATTTTCGTCTCACTAGGCATGCCTTCATCAATCCATGTCTCATGAATCAATCTGTCAACACGTCTCATGCAGACAGCTTGTCATTCTATCATCAATCAATGTTTCTTGAGTCATTCCATCGTAAATCCATGTCTCATGCAGTTGGTCTCTTGAGTCAGTCTGCCATCCATCTACACTGTATATGTCTCACGATCCATTCTGTCATCATCTATGTTTCATGAGTCATTCTGTCAATAACTTTCGTCTCATTAGGCATGCCTTCATCAATCCATGTCTCATGAATCAATCTGTCAACATGTCTCATGCAGACAATATAGTGAGAGAATTAGATGTTTCTTTCATTTTTTGTGAGAGAAACATAGATGCTTCTCTCACAAATTGTACCAATATGTCATTAATATCATAAACCACGAGTCAGTCTGCCATCAACATGTCTCATGAGTCACGAGTTTGAACTACCAGGGTCCTATTTCATATAAAATGAGGCAAGTGAAGTCGACAAATCCGAAGGACAGCTGTGAGGAATCTGAGACACCCATGTCATGGGACATGCAATGACAATTTGTTATTAAAACCAAAACCTCAACTTCTCACAGCCATCCCTCAGATTCTGGGTCAGATTCCTCAAACCCATAAACTCTTCAACTTCCAGACAGGCGTTGGACATGCCGCGGCATTTACCAGCTCACAACATGGAACTGAGTTTCAATTAATTGCTAAACAGCCTGCAGCTATACACTGTACATGTACAAAGCTGAAAACCAAATAAATTTCAAGTTCATTTGCATTTTAGAAGGGCGTTCTGTTTACAAAAATTCGTCGGCATAATATATACGTACTTAGCGAGTGTGTCATTTGCGCAGCTGCATTTACGAATTGTCCATGCAACGCTCGAAATTATTCATAGCAAAATTAAACTGCAAACAACAAATGTTATTGAAACTTTTTGCCAGACAGAAATTCACATCTGGAATGGAACGCACAGGCGGCAGCTAGCGACGCCTAGTGGCGCTTTCGGGAACCACACCTGGAATGCGAACGGGGGCCGACCACGAAGCCTGTCTCTGAATTTGGAAGAGGGCAATCCATAAACACGTTATAATAATCTTATAAAAAATCTGATTAAAATTTCCACCATTCGTCATCAAGTCTCGCAAATAAAAATGAAAAATGTGCTTTTGCGTGAGTGAAATATTTTTGTGAAAATTCTGGTAAAAAATGTTGCAATCAGATCAGCTTTGCACAAAAATAAAATTTAGTTTCGTGAATTCGTTAGTTTTGTAAAAATCCTGCTGCCAGTTTTGCACAAAAAAAATATATAAAAAATTGCAGGAGCAGAGTTTACAGTGAAAACCTGCTTTGGTGTGACTGAAATCAGTCATTTTTGCGAAAATTCTGATACAAAATATTGCAATCAGGAAGATTCTGATAAAAAATATTGCAATCAGATCAGCTTTGCAAAAAATGAAATTTAGTTTCTCGTCGAAATTCACTGTAACTTTTTTGTAAAAATCCGGCTGCCAATTTTGCACACAAAAAAAATATATAAAAAATTGCAGAAGGAACAGTTTCCAGTGAAAACCTGCATTAGTGTGGCTGAAATCAGTCATGTTTGCGAAAATTCTGATAAAAAATGTTGCAATCAGATCAGCTTTGCAAAAAATGAAATTTAGTTTCTCGTCAAAATTCACTGTAACTTTTTTGTAAAAATCCGGCTGCCAATTTGCACACAAAAAAAATATATAAAAAATTGCAGAAGGAGCAGTTTCCAGTGAAAAGCTGCTTCGCTGTTGCTGAAATCAGTCATTTTTGCTGAAATTCTAATAAAAAAAGTCAACTATGAATTATTTTTGTTGGTGGTTATATCGCCGCTAGATTTTGGGGTTGTCTAAAAACGAGTTTTTAAAAAATGTGATTTTGCGTGAGCAAAACAACATTTTTGCGAAAATTCTGATAAAAAATGTTGCAATCATATCAGCTTTGCAAAAAATAAATATTAGTTTCTCCTTAAAATTGACTGAAATCCATAATTTTTCTAAAAATCCTGCTGCCAGTTTTGCACAAAAAAAATTACAGAAGAAGCAGAGTTTCCAGTGAAAACTGTTGCTGAAATTTGTCATTTTTGAGAAAATTCTGATAAAAAAAATTATGAATTATTTTTGTTGGTGGTTATGTCACCGCTAGATTTTAGGGTTGTCTAAAAATGATGACATTGAATGAAAACACGAAAAAACATGAAAAAAGCTGTTTCCATTATCCAAATCGGTGAATAACGATAAAACCGCTTTATTCAGCATGAGTAAAAAAGTGTAAAAAAAGTGTAAAAAAAAATGTAAAAAATTAAAAAATACGGCACATTGGCGTTCAGATCCGAACTTATCACGGGGGCCGAAGCCTCTGCTTCGAGGAAATCCTCGAAGATAAAAAATCAAGAGAAATGGCAACCATCATCGAGTCGACGGCCGCAGCTCGAGCGCGCATTGCGCGGCCCGAGTTGCGGCGCATCGTGTTCAAAGGCACTTAACTGGAAGCGTGTCCCGGCGCCGCGTCTACATGAGCGTGGTGTCGTCCGACTCCCTCCTGGGTATGGAGCGGGCCTGGAAGAGCTCCCGCACCAGCGCGGCCTTCTCGCGCTCCAGCTGCGTGATGCGCTCGCTCTTCTTGCTCACCTCCTCCGACAGCAGGTGGTTGATCTCCTTGAGGTGGTTCAGCGCCACGGCCTCGTGGCCGGCCTGCGGCTGCGGCTTCAGCTTGAACATCTGCGGCGGCTGCCGGATGGCCAGGTTCATGTGCAGCGGGAAGCCGCGCTCCGTGCTCTCCACCAGCGCGCCCAGGTGCTGGTTCACCTCGAAGATCTGCGCCATCTGGAAGTTGAGCCGCTCCTGGTGGGCCTCCGTCGAGTATTCCTGAAGAAGAAGAAGAAAAAATACAGAAATACAGTCAAACCTCGTTATAACGAATTACTGTCATAACGAACAGTATTTCCAATCCCCGTCGCAGCCTATACAGAAATAATGTTAATTTCTACTGTTATAACGAATTATCGGTTATAACGAACAGATTTTCGAGGTCCCGTGCACTAAGTTTACGGAACATCACTCGAAAAACACTCGCTAAACCCATTTATCAGCTGGCAGAAGGTGCTGTCGAGATGTCATTGATCCGATGACAGACTCCCCGTTGCGAGACAGTCCCATTTGCGCAATCTTCAAAAAACATTATTTCAAACAATTTTAATCATAGGCGCGCAGGGTAGTTAAGTGTCTGAATGAAATTTCGTCTTCCTTCTCATTCAGACTTTTGACACCTCTGTACACTTAGGAGAAATGTAGCGAAAGAAATAAACGATCTCCAATGACAGATTATTTCAAATAAATCACCACTGTGCCCTCAGAAACGTTGTACGATACTGTAAAAAATATGTTATGCGAGTATAAACACAATTTATTTTTAAAACTCATATTTTTTATGGCCACTGATATAACGAACTACGGTCATAACGAACAAATTTTGTTGGTCCCATGCAATTCATTATAACGAGGTTCGACCGTAGTTAATCGGAGCCTCCGAAGGTTCGTTAAACCAGCCGATCGGAAATCACAACAAGATGTGAAAGACGATAACAAAGCCCCCTGCAACTCCGAAAGACGTATTCTTACCAGGCTGCCGTTGTTCTGTCCCATGAACTTCATCTTGTCCTGCACGCCGATGATCTGCTTCAGGTACCAGGAGCGCGCCTTGTCGATGGCCTCCAGGCCCTGCAGCAGGATGTCCTTCTCCTGCTCCAACTGCTTCATGCGCTTCAGCTACGAAGAGAAAACAGGTTAGTGCAGGGTTCATACTCAAATTTGCAAAGTTATCTCCCTGACTTTCCAGGTGCCTATGAACCCTGTATTGTGTCACCAGTGGCATGCCTGCGGCGGCACGGGCCGTACGCCGCACTCACCATATTGTAGTCGATGCCGCTGGCCAGCGTGTGGCGCCGCGGCTCCCGCCGCCTGGCGTTGCCCTTGCGCGCCAAGTGCGAGGACTCCTTGGACCGCGCCGAGTTCACGTCCCCTAAAAGTCACACAAAGGTTAATCGAAATAACTTCACTTAACACGGCCAATATGCAATTCAAATTTGCACAACGTTTTGCCGACCAAACGGTTTCATCGCAGGCATGTGGCCAGCTATGTCAAATTTTGTCACATCCAAGAATTGGACATTTGTCACATTTTGTCACATGCAAATATTATGCAATTGATTCTTAGTTCATCAAAATTCTAACAAAATATACTTTATCTGCAAAAATGTTACATCTTATTCATTTGTTTTCCTTTTTACACACGTTTTGGTGAACTGATTCAAGTTTTCACCAGCAAGCTCTATTGCCACCTTGCCGCTTTGAATGATGGCATTTGCAACTTATACTTTTACAATATCTGCGCGGCTAGTACTGCCGGCCTCACGTAACATCTCCATTCCTGCATGCAACATTTTTTGGGCTTTTTCCTTCTTTTTGGTAATTTCCTCTTCATCGACAGACTTTTTTTGAGCCCAGTCTCCCTTATAATCATACAGATAAGTCATGCATAGAAGAGGTTTCCCTCTTTATTTGCTGCATTTGTCAAATTATTTTCCATTTATTACAGAAATTGTCGCATTTTGTCACATTTGCCACAGCGGCCACATCCCTGCCGTTAACCTTCATGCAATTACAGTAACGCGCGAGCCTTGGCTAACGTGCTTGTTTACAAACTAAATTTCGACAATAATCAAGCACGTTAGCCAACACTCGCGCGTTACTGTAATTGCACGAAGGTTAATTGTAACTTTGATTTTTCGTTAATAAAAACCGCACCTGATGAAGCCGTTTGGTCGGCGATACGTTGCGCAAATTTGAACGGCAGATTGGCCGTGTTAAGTGAAGTCATTTCGATTGAAATCCCGGCCACAGCCATGATGATAGAGATCAACACAAAGGTTAAGCACCGATTGTAAAATGTCACAATGCGGACGATTTACTCACCATCGCTAATGACTCCGCTGTTGCCGAAATCATCGCCCGCCTTCCGGGCCCTGGCCACACCGCCCTCGGGGGCGCCGGCCCGTTGCTCCTTGGGGCCCCTGTTCCTCTCCGGGTCGTTCAGCATGCCCATGTGCCAGTTGTGCAGCACGGTCATGATGCCGCGGCGGCTGCGCGGAGCCTCCGTGGCCGGCAGCTCGGGGCCCGCGTCCGCGGGCGGCGCGGCTATCCGCGACTCGCTTCTGTAGCCGCGCAGCTCGGTCCTTATGCGGCTGCGCGTCTTCTCGCCGCCCGGCGGCGACTGATGCTCCAGCAGCGGCATGCTGAGCGCCCGTTGCTGGAGCGTCACGTTGGGGCGCACGGTGGCAGTCATCGGGGCGTTGGGGGGCCTGGAGGGCTGGAAGTCGGGCGCCGGCCGCGGCTGCGGTTGCGGCTCACCGTGGTGCATGTCGCATCCGCCGCCGGCTAGCGAGGACAGCTTGGTGGTCACGGTTGGCAGCACGCTCTGGCTCGGCACGGCCTTCACCGGGTGCACGCTGCCGATCAGCTGGCCGGCACCTAAAGTTGACATGTGTTAGATTAATATACCGCAATTAAGTACGTTCATCATTCCATGACCGAGGGTTGCTCGAACAGGATGGGAGTCAGCTCATTTGTATTGTAAATTGCAGGAATTAGCTAAGTGATTAAGTTCAACGTTAATCAGGGTTCTTCCAGAAATTCAATTTTCAACTTCCCTTACTTTCCCTGTCTATTCCAGGTTTGATAAACAAATTTCCCTGACCATTTCAAATGTGACGATATTACATATGCCGCTGCAAAGCACGTCCTGACAGCCAATAAATGCTGGGTTGACGAAGTGTGTCTTTTCTGACTTCTGTGTCTTAATATTGGCTGAATTTCCCTTACATTTTATAAATAAATCAATCTTCCAATCTGATGACCATGATTTCCTGACATTAAAAATGCAAAAATATGGCATATGCTGGAATGCATATATGGCATATATGCATATTTGATGCATATACGGCATATGCCGGAATGCACATTTGATGCATATGCGGCATACGCTGGCATGCATATTTGATGCATATACGGCATACGCTGGCATGCATATTTGATGCATATGCTGACACGCGGATTTGATGCATATACAGCATACGCTGGCATGCATATTTGATGCATATGCTGGCACGCAGATTTGATGCATATACGGCATATGCTTGAATGCATATTTGATGCATACTGTATATGGTAGATGCTGGCATGCATATTTGATGCATATACGGCATATGCTGGCACGCATACTTGATGCATATTTGATGCATATATGGCATATGCTGTCATGCATGTTAGATGTATACTGTATATGGCATATATATTTGATGCATATATGGCATATGCTGCCACGCATATTTGATGCATATATGACATATGCTGTCATGCATCTTTGATGCATATTTGATGCATATATGGCATATGCTGTCATGCATCTTTGATGCATATTTGATGCATATATGGCATATGCTGGCTGGCATATCTTGATGCATATATGATGCATATACGGCATACGCTGGCATGCATATTTGATGCATATATGGCATATGCTGGCATGCATATTTGGCATATTTATTCAAATATTTCAACGTGGACTGTTGAGCTGGCCCTCGTCATACCTGCAACACTTACCTGATGCAAGCATGCCCCCAATCCCTCACACCTCGCAACACAATTATTTTACACCCACCATCACACATGCAGCCACATCAGCCATCACTGTAACATCATCAGCCCAACATACACGATGTCATATGTGAAGAAAACCAAGAAAACACCTATATCCGGTCGATTTCGCAAATGCCAACTAGTCGCACAAGCCAAGTCCATCCATCTCCAGCATAACCATCAAACAAGCCAATACTTATACCTTGTCCCGCACTTTTTGCAGTTGTCTGACCATTGGGCAGTGGTGGCTTTCCATGGCTGGCCTCCTCTGCCTGCTTGTTCCTCAGCAGGCATATCTTGAGCCCGGCGCAGAACCTGTCGAAGGTGAGCAGCCCGTTGTTGGGGGTGACTTTCTTGAGGCACTCGACGACCCCCTTGGGCATCTTGCCTTTTTTACAATTAGTGTCTTCGTCCTGTCCCTGCTCCTCCTCCCTCCACCTGGCCTCTATCTCCGCCAGCCTCACCTGGCCCGTCTTCTGCTCGTCCATCAGGTCGAACAGCGTGCGCATCGACGCCACGAACTGCTTCGGCAGGCCCTCCAGCGCCGACCGACTCGCCTGGCTGGACATGACCGACTTTTAAAATGTTTCAAAAACTTTAACTTTGAGAAATTATTTTGATGTTGTCGCCATCTTGAATCCGCCTGTTCGAATTTGGAAAATTCGAAAGAATGGAACGTCCGCTCGTGACGACCTCCTCGGCGGAATGCATGGGCGGAGACGTGACGACAACGGACGCCAGGGGGCGCCGCCGACATGGTGCAAATTCCGCGAAATTTGAATTCAGATTTGTTAAAAATGAAACTCTACAAATAAAAATACAGTCAAACCGCCTTGTAACGAACAGTATTTCCAATCCCCGTCGCAGGCTCGCAGCCTATACATAAATAATGTTAATTTATACCCCTAGTAGCACACCGACCTTATGACGTCTTTCCTAAAGATGTAAAGAATGTTATGCAATTGATTTTTAATTCATCAAAATTCTCACCAAATATACTGTATCTGCAAAAATGTTACATTTTATTCAATTTTTTTTCCTTTTCACACACGTTTTGGATAACTGATTTAAGTTTTCATCAGCAAGCTGTATTGCCGCCTTGGCGCTTTGAATGATGGCATTTGCAGCTTCTACTTTTACAATATTTGCGCGGCTAGTACCGCAGGCCTCACGTAACATCTCCATTCCTGCATGCAACATTTTTTGGTAATTTCCTCATCATCAACAGACTTTTTTTGAGCCCAGTTTCCCTTATAATTCTACAGATATGTCGTACATAAGAGGTTTCCCTCTTTATTTGTGGCATTTGTCACGTTATTTTCCATATTTTGCAGAAATTGTCACATTATTTTCCATTTTTTGCAGAAACTGTCACATTATTTACCATTTTTTGCAGAAATTGTCACGTTATTTTCCATTTTTTGCAGAAATTGTCACATTATTTTCCATTTTTTGCAGAAATTGTCACATTATTTTCCATTTTTTGCAGAAATTGTCACATTATTTTCCATTTTTTGCAGAAATTGTCACATTATTATCCATTTTTTGCAGAAATTGTCACATTATTTACCATTTTTTGCAGAAATTGTCACATTTGTCACATTTTGTCACATTGGCCACATCCCTGACATTCGGAAAATGTGACCGTCATTGAATAACACGCATCCTTCTCCCATCGCTTACTTAGCAGTCCCCATACTTAGTATCTGGTGGCCGGCCGTCCGATGTTGAAGAACCTGGTCTCGTCCGTGCCATCGGCCGATCCGTTCCGCGGCGTATCCCCCGTGCTGCTGTAGTCCCTCGCGGCCGGTGTCGGACCGCGGTTGCGGTTGCCGCTGTTCTGTGGCTGTGGCTGTGGCTGCGGCCCGAAGGGCGCCGCCAGGAAGAAGCCGGCCGCGGCGCCCAGGACGGCGGCCATCAGCAGCCACGCGTTGAACGTCATCACGGCCATCATGAGCGCGTAGTTCTGCACGGCCTGGACCACGTGGAGTACGCTGTGCAGGCCCGTCGAGGCCGCCCTGGTGGGCACCGAGAGAAAATGACATAATTTTTGAGAAAATGACATAATTTTTGGGGAAAATGACATAATTTTTGGAAAAATGACATAATTTTTGAGAAAATGACATATTTTTTGGGAAAATGACATATTTTTTGGGAAAATGACATAATTTTTGAGAAATTGACATAATTTTTGGGAAATTGACATAATTTTTGGGAAAATGACATAATTTTTGAGAAAATGACATAATTTTTGAGAAAATTACATAATTTTTGGGAAAATGACATAATTTTTGAGAAAATGACATAATTTTTGTAAAAACTACAAATAAGGACTTGTGGAAAAATGCTCACCAGTTTGCGCGCTGCTCGGGCCGCGGCTCGTGCAGCCGCGTGGTTTCCCCGGTCTTGGGCTCGGCACTCCGCATCAGGACCAGGCGCAGAACGCGGAGGGCCTCGTAGCCGAATGCGAGCAGCCCCACGAAGAAGCACACACCAAGAAACTCTGTAATATAACAGGAAAACTATATATATAAAAATGAGCCATATGAACCACATTCCTAACCACACATTAGGAATACATGTATTTACTTTTCAATTTCCCATTTTAAAATATAATAATAACAATATAAATTTTCCAGTGTAAATTCTTAAAATACCCCCAACCATCTATATAAATTGTACAAGATGTTTAAATTCTCCTTAAATTTCCAAGTTCGAAGTAACATAATTTAGCAAATTTTCCCTATCATCTATGCAAATGGTATATTTTCCTTATATTTACAATTCCAATCAATGGAAATCAGATATTTCCAGTGTAAATTCTTAAAATACCCCCAACCATCTATATAAATTGTACAAGATGTTTAAATTCTCCTTAAATTTCCAAGTTCGAAGTAACGTAATTTAGCAAATTTTCCCTATCATCTATGCAAATGGTATATTTTCCATATATTTACAATTCCAATCAATGGAAATCAGATTTTTCCGGTGTAAATTCTTAAAATACACCCAACCGTCTATATAAATTGTACACGATGTTTAAATTTTCCTTAAATTTCCAAGTTCAAAGTAACATAATTTAGCAAATTTTCCCTATCATCTACGCAAATGGTATAATTTCCTTATATTTACAATTCCAATAAATGGAAATCAGATTTGTTTTTCTTGACTTTCTTGTTTGTTTTTCTTGACTTTCTTGTTTGTTTTTCTTGACTTTGTTTGTTTTTCTTGACTTTCTTGTTTGTTTTTCTTGACTTTGTTTGTTTTTCTTGACTTTCTTGTTTGTTTTTCT
>JAQFYZ010004746.1:0-10535 GCA_034695085.1 Cylindroiulus punctatus | reverse complement strand
ACAATGAAGGAATTGGTGTCCGCCACAACATGGTGGTACCCTTTGAACTTAACTTGGGTTAATGGACTAGACCCCCTGACCACATGGTACTAAAAATGCAGACAGTAGAGTACTGAGTTGAATTGAATTGAATATGGAAATCAGGAATTTTGAGCTCAAACCTGTAGTTTTTCACTTGTGCATTGAGTGTGCAGGATATGCACAACTAGTCCCCGCCAACAAACTTATGCTAAATGGGCTAGATCAAGAGGCCAGGGCCTCATTTCTATCATATCTGGAAAAATGTTGGTTACGGCGTTCAGTGATGAATATTAACATCAGAGATGTGGCACGTGTCCCTGGTCATGTTCTGATTTTTTCATCGAACCTTAAAAAATTATAGTTTTGAAATTTGGTTTCCAGAAATTTCTAGTCACCGCTGCCGTTGATTGTCGCGACACTCCACTGCCAGACTCATTTCTCGTCGTTCCTCATTTCAGATCACCGCCATCGGCCGATACGGCATGAGCACCACCCGCTGCCGCATCCCCATGGGCACCTTCTACGGCCACACCACGGCGCTCCCCTGGCTGCCGCGGGCCGCCTCGGAACCCACGGCCCCCGAGGAGGGCGGCTCGGCCGCGGAACAGTACCACGTGCACCTGAACGTGCTCTCGCTGCTGCTCGAGGACATCCACTGCCGCTACAGCCTGGCCTGCGACAAGCTGCACTCGCTGCTGGGACCGCTGCTGGCGGCTGACCGCCCGGCCTCCGGCCACGTGCAGACGTTCATCGAGCGCGAGCAGGGCAAGGTCAGCGAGGAGGAGCAGCGCGTGTTCGCCACGTACCGCGACTGCGTGCAGCTGCAGCAACAGTTCAACCTGGCCGCGGCCACCGTCGAGCGGCTGCGGCACAGCGCCAGCCGCGGCGCAGAAGACGGCGAGGGCGACGAAGACGACACGCGGCGGGCATCCACGGACAAACTGCGCGTGCTCAGCGAGAGCCTGCTGGTGGCGCTGCTGGGCATGACGTACAAGCCCACCGCCGCGGCATCGCCCGCCGTGGCCTGCTGCGCCCAGGTCACGCAGCCCATGTGCGAGCTGGTGTTCCGCTACCTGGCCATCGGCGGCTCGACGCGCTTCCAGGCCATGGCCAACGCGCTGCTGGTGCGCACCTGCGGCCTGCAGCCCTGGTGGGGCACCTTCGTGGCCAAGATGCTCGTGGAGCTGTACCACTCGCAGCAGACGGCGGTCTTCCCGCAGGACAGGTGAGGACTTGTTTTTTATCGTCGGTTTTTGTGACATGCGCGTATCTTTGGGATTCTTTTCAGTAGCAAGCGGAAAATCTGGAAATGTCAGGGACATACGTGTGATGCCGGGAAATTTTTTGTGGCATACAAATTTTTATTGGTTAAATAGTTAATGTCGAACAAATAGAAGTGGGTCTCGGTCAGGTTTCGCAGTGGTAGTGCGCAACGTTTCGGGGATTCAATTCCTTCTTCAGGTGCTGAATTTTTTTTATTCGGAAAGGCAAAATTATTAGAAACATAAAGGAGGTGCGAGCCTTCGGGAGAAATGCGATGGAACGTCAAACAACAAAAAGGACAAGAATGATAGTGATGGATATGATTAAAATATATACCAAAAACATTATTGTTTCAAAAATTCTTAAGAAAAAAAAGATTTTTAGAACATACTAACCAAACCCAGTTTAAAAATCACCACAATATAATAAAATCTGGAAATGTCAGGGATATACGTGTGATGTCCGAAGAATTTTTGTGGCATACAAATTTTTGTTGGTACCCTAGTTAATTCTCGAACAAATAGAAGTTGGTCTCGGTCAGGTTTCGCAGTGGTAGTGCATAACGTTTAGGGGATTCAATTCCTTCTTCAGGTGCTGAATTTTATTAATTCGGAAATGCGAAATTATTAGAAACATAAAGGAGACGCGAGCCATCATGGGAAATGCGATGGAACGTCAAACAGCGCAAAGGGAGGGGGTGACAAGAATGATAGTGATAGTTGTGATGAAAATATATAACAAAAATATTGTTTCAAAAATTCTTAAAAAAAGCTTTTTAGAAAATGCTAACGAAACCCAGTTTAAAAATCACCACAATATTTATTTAGTGTAACCTTATACTCGCATACGGCACTGCCTTGCTTAATTATACGACGAAACATTTTTTTTACTAAATATAGAATGGAAAAATTGTTTTATGATGTTGAGGTTACAACCTACAATTTTCGCCTTACTGGTAACATTTTAGAGTAAAATTCGTTTGATACGTGAAATAATTTGCTTCAAATTGTCTGGAAATTTGGAGAGGTCCTTTCGGTGGAAAATGCAATTTTTCATTAATTCTTATTTTTTTTCCTACTCTTCAGGGTGTTCCTGTTGCTCGTCAGCTGTCACGACAAGGCCCTGCTCAACAACACCCTGCCAAGCGTCCTGGAACTCCTGCAGAATCTCCTAGCCCCGATCATGGACTCGGACTGCTTCATGCAAGGTCGGTGTCCGGACATTTTTTCCCCGGAACTTTTTTTCCCGGAATTTTTTTTCCCAAGACATTTTTTACCAAGTAAATTTTTTCCCGGGGACATTTCTTCCCCAGTCATTTAGGTTAGACATTTTTCCCGGAAATTTTTTCCCCAAGTTTCCACATGGTAGAAAATGTAATATCAGATGCTTTCCCTTTTTAAAACTGACAACATTTTATTAAAAAAATCACATATAAGTGAAAAAATTAGTAAAAAACAAAAGATAAAATTAAAATCGCCTTAGCCATTACGATCTGGAAATTAAAATTGTGTGCTATGGCTCAAGTAATCGCCATACTTCTCAACAATTTGTTGAATTCGTTGGGCACAATCTCGATATTTTTTCATTTAGGTGGAAAAGGAATACCAAAAATGGCTCGTTCGATTTTGGTTTTATTGAGACTTCGCTCCTGAATAGCAGCAATGAATTTCCAAATTGTAGGATGATAATGTAATCCACTATGTTTCAATGGGCTGCTTTTGCAAAATTATAAAAAATGGGAAAACGTTGTGAAACAGGTTTTTTTCATGCTGTAAATTTTGGAAGTGAGCTAACTAAAAGGACTTAAAGGTCCTGCTATACTTTTCATACTGCTCAAAACTTTTTTTCTGTCATGAAAACAACCTGTTTTACATTGATTTCCAATTTTTTGATAATTTTGCAAAAGTGGCACGCAAAAGTCCTGGAAAAAATGTCCACCGAAGAAAATGTCCAATGGAAAAAATGTCTGGGGATAAAATGTTCTAGAACCGCAAGGTCGGCTTCTGCGTCGGGTTTCGGATTCAAGCCGCTTTGCGTTCGTTTTAACCGACTTTTATCGCGCGCAGGCTCGATCGATCTCTCCCTGGTCGGCTGGGTTCTGCTGTTCGTCTCCTTCTACGTGGACATCGCCGAGTGCAAGATCCACGAGGGTGCCGGCAGCGACGAAGGTGACGGTGCCGCGAGCAAGCAGTCTGCGGTCAAGGACAAAGATTCCGGTAAATTGACAATGTCTGATAGCCAGCGTTTGTTAACTTGGTGCGCAACCTGCCTAAGTGTCTCTTTTTTTTCTTTTTTTTTTCTTTATTGGGCTTAGGTCCTTCCGGCCGCTGGGACTTCATCCAGGAGGAGTGGTCCATGCTGCGCAACCAGTCGAACCAGAACAAGATGGCCTCGCACCGCCTGTACCGCCGCAAGCTGCAGAAGCGGCTCATGTACCACAAACAACAGGTAGCCTCGCTGGCAGGTTAAATTTTTTTTGTTATTGTGTCGGTCGCTGACTCTCGTCTTTTGCTTCGACCGCCAGCTGGACACCCTGGAGCAGGTGAAGAAGTCGTACCTGCCATCCTCGAGCACGTCGGAATACCCGACGTTCAAGAGCCAGTATCACGCCTCCAAGAGCGTGGGGATGGACTTGGACACGGCGGCCAAGCAGCACGAGCAGCTGGTCAAGAAGATGATCAAGCAGCACACGGCCAAGGCGAGTAGTTGAATATTTTGGCTTTGACATGGCCTTCGGAGCTCCATGAAGGTCTTCGAGGGTCCATCAAAGCTTTTCAAATTGTCTTCGAGACCTTAGGAGCTCCATGAAGGTCTTCGCGGGTCCATCAAAGCCTTTGAAATTGTCTTCGAGACCTTAGGTTTTCATCAGTGCTTTCGACGGTCCATCAAGACCTTGGGTTTACATCAAGGCTTTCGAGGTTCCATCGATATCTTAATTTTCATCATGGCCTCGGATGGTCTTTGAGGCATCCGAGCGCATTCGGATCCGTACTGTTGGTCTTTTTTCTTCCATGCCGTTCGACGTGGGAATACTCTTCCAAAGGATAGCCTTAAGCTGCACGAAATTCAATTTTACAATGATCTTGGTGTCCACCCCAATGAGGTGGCAATTACCGAATAATATTGGGCTGATGGATTACATCCCGCTACCACATGGCTTATCACATGCTGCTAGTAGGGTACTGAGTTGAATTGAATTGAGGTTCCATCGAGACCTTGTTTCTATCATTCAACATCAGAGCCTTCGAGGTTTCATCAACACCTCAAGATTTTTATCAAGGCCTTTGACGGTCCATCAAGTCCTTAGATTTCCATCATATATTTCCATCCATACCTTGGAGTATTCATCAAAGTCGCCGAGGTTATTGGGAGTGTGCAGTGAAAGGGTCGCAATCTAGTGACAGTCGAGTAAGCTCCCATGAAAGTAGGATACTTTCATCGAATAACATGGCGAAGTTCGATAAAATCAGGCTCGTGGCCCAAAAATAAATACGGAATGCTTTAAATACCAACAAAGAGTATTATTGGTCAAAACCGTTAAAATAATAATTAGCTTGCATTTACGAGCTGGCGTTGCACACTCCCAATATGAAAACCATATATTTTCATCAGAGCTTTCAAGTGCTAACCGAGACATTGTTGCCATCGAGGCCTTCTAGGTTCATCAAGACCTTATCTTTCCGTCGAGGCCGTAAAATTACCTTCGGTTGTCATCGCGTTAATCCATCTCTGTTTTTGCTTCTTCTTTCGCGCAGCACTTCAAAGACATGGTCCAGATCCGGCGTTCGGAGAGCAGCAGCCTGGCCCGCTCTCCCATGGGCGAGCCCTCCACGTCCCAGGACCGCTCCGGGGCCGGGCCCAGCCGCGAAACTGCCCCGAAGGACCCGGGCCTGCCGGACCCCCGGCGGCCGCCCTTTCGGCTGCCCCGCGCCCAGAACCTGAAGGTGGCGCACGGCCTCGCCGCCCTGCTGCTCTCCATGGACTACACGTGCAACGTGGACATGTTCCTGCTCACCTGCAAGGTGCTGGCCAAGATAACCACGTTCGCCCGGCCGGCCATCGGCCTGGGCGAGGTCCTCAACCAGGCCCAGCTGGACCTGCTGCTGCTGCGTTGCGTCGGATGCCAGGGCTCGGCACGATCGCCCTTCTGGGGCGGACCCTGGGCCGGGCACGCGATCACCTGCCTGCTGCAGGACATCGTCGAGGGCGAGAAGCTGCACCCCATCATCAAAGGCAGCAGCGGAGGAGGAGGAGGATCGGGCCAGGAGCGGTCGACGTTGAACGACATCGCGATGGCCGAACCGCAGACTCCCGCCGCACCCGTGGCCTCAACTTCGTCCGCGGCTTCCAACTTCGAAGACATGTCCCAGATGGGCGGTGGTCACGGCACCGCTGCGGCAAAGACGCCAACAGGTGAGGGCGATTTTGTTTTAAAAATATTAAAAAAATATTTTTTTTTTTGAACCAATGCATCAATGCATGACTTATAATTATAACAACTCACCAGCTTGACTGGTCATGTTAAACGATTAATTCCATGACGTTTGCAGTGGCACTTAGGACGTTTTCAATACGTTTTTATCCACCTGATGAGTCCATAGCACGTGAGCGAAAAGCGTCGTGGATAATTCGTGCTGATATATGACTGTGATGAAAGGAATTGATGGAATTAATGCACGATGCATTTTAATGCGATTAAAATCCATTATTTTTGTTAGCTTTTTGGCAAAAAATGCCGTTCCTATTTTATTAAAATACGCTTTTCGATGAAAATGTTAGCCGAAACCTATCGGTCAAGCTCTATTTTTGTCAACGCACGTAAAATCTCGCTCCATTCCCTGTTGATATTTCTGAAGTACAAACAAACAAAAAATTCACTAATCTGTTTTCATGTCTCGTCAGACTCCGATAAAATGACACCGATGCAAATGCAGACGGACGTCACCGTGGCCGACCTAATAAAACTGCTGGAGGTGGAGTCGGACGACACGAGCAGCGACGAGCTCCCCGCCGACAGCAACGACTCGTTCAGCAACATCAAGTTCTCGCCGTTTCCCCTCAAGAAGAGCTGGACACTGCACAACAACAAGCGAGTATTTTTTTCACATTTTTTCCACGGTGACTGCGAAACCTGGAAACTTTGGTTCTCGGAGATTTGTGGTTGTCGTGCTATCGCATTTTGCCGAAGATGTCGTCCGGCAAAATTATAATTTCCATTATATTCCATTATAATTTCCAGGTCCCTCTACTTCAAGAACTCCTCTTCGTCATCGTCTTCTTCGGTGCCTCGGCTGTCACCGCCGGACGCGGCTTCCGACCTCCTCCCCATCCCGACCGTCTCGGCCGCAGTGGATGCGCGACTCGAGCTCGGCGTGGACGTGGGGGCCGAGCTGCGGCTCAGGACCATGGCCTTCAGCGAAGCCGACATATTCTTCAACGCCTTCTTCTTACCCATATCGGTGAGTTTCGGTGTGGGTCGGGGTTCATGCGCGCCGGGAAAGTCGGAATAGCAATGACATGAGATTTTTATTTTTTTCACGAAATTGGCATTTTAGTTGTTAAACAGTTTTTGCCAATATCTCAATACAGGTCAGGTGTATTTTAACTGTTACGATGTTACCATGTTAACTTGGATTTAGTTATATTTTAGTTTGATTTTGGTAAATTATAATATTTCAATTTTTTTGCTGACATTAACGATTTTAGTAAATGTTAGTTTAATTTTAATATTTCCAATTTTTGCTGAAATATATGATTTAAATAACTTTTAGTATGATTTTGGTAACTTTTAGTATGACTATTAATTTTACTATTTCCAATCTTTGATGAAATGTGTGATTTTAGTAAATTTTAGTTTGATTTTAGTAACCTTTAACTATTTCCAAATTGTGTTGAAATGTCAGCGAAGCTCCTTATGAATAGCATAAGATAGATATTGTATGACTTTAGTAAATTTGAGTATAATTTTAAGCAAATTTAACGTTTCCGATTTTTGCTGATATGTATGATATTAGTTAATTCTGGTATGGTTATAGTACCATTTTAACTTGATTTTAGTAAATTTTTAGTATGATTTTAGTGTGATTTTGATAAATTATATTTCAAATTTTTGCTGATATCAGCGATTTTTGTAAATGTTAGTCTAATTTTAATATTTCCAAATTTTGCTGATATGTATGATATCAATTAATTCTGGTATGGTTTTAGTACGATTTTAACTTGATTTTAGTAAATTTTTAGTATGATTTTAGTGTGATTTTGGTAAATTATAATATTTCAAATTTTTGCTGATATCAACGATTTTAGTAAATGTTAGTATAATTTTAATATTTCCAATTTTTGCTGATATGTATGATATTATTTTAATTCTGATATGGTTATAGTACCATTTTAACTTGATTTTAATGAATTTTTAGTATGATTTTAGCGTGATTTTGATAAATTATAATATTTTAAATTTTTGCTGATATCAACGATTTTAGTAAATGTTAGTATAATTTTAATATTTCCAATTTTTGCTGAAATGTCTGGGAAGCTATATGAACAGCATATGATAGATTTTCTTCAGAGAAATTAGCTATGTTCCAAATTAGCCAGTTATGAAAACATCCACTTTTTTTCTGGATCAACTTTAAATTTTGGCATTTCTTCATCTGTTCATTCTTCAACTAATTTTCTTCATTGTTTTTTTTCCCGGCTCAGTCCCCCGATGCCGGTCATCCCAGCTCGCACTCTCCGAGCTCCTCGCCCGACGACTACGGCCCGGACCCGGTGTCCCCGCTGCGCTTCTCGGCCCCGTCCACCTCCTCCTCGGTGGACATGCTGGCCATCTGCTTCGACAACCTGTTCCAGAAGGCCGGCATGCCCGGCGCCGTCAACCTCGAGTCGCTGCTGCAGCTGTGGATCACGCTCAACGAGGCCGCGTCCGACCATGCGGGCAGTATCCTGCCCCTGTCGCTCAACGCCGCCGCGGGAATCCTGGCCGCGCTGTCATGGCACCCGGCACTAACGCTGCGCACGTGGTACCTGGCCTTCAGGGCCCTGCAGCTGCCCCAGGGCACCCACGGGCCCGGCACCGGCTTCGCCGCTGACGGGCCTGCCGAGTGCGGCTCCAAGATGGTGGCCATGGCGCGGGCCATCGCCACCGACAACAACCTGCTTAAGGCCCTCGTCAACTTCCTGTCTGACTCCGGCATGGAAAATGCGGCCGGATCAAAATTCAGCGTGAGTATCCGTGCAATTAGTTTCTTGTTTGGGTTCCGTCAAATTTCCATCCGCCTTCTGTGATCCCGTGTATTGGACTAAATTAATTATAAGGAATATAGGTATGGGTTTATTATCCTCACCACCATCCAGTGAGAAAAGTTCGGGGAAATACCAGGGGAATGAGAAATGCAGGGATGTGGCCGATGTGACAAAATGTGACAATTTCTGTAAAAAATGGAAAATAATGTGACAAATGCAACAAATAGAGGGAAACCTCTTATGTATGACCTATCTGTATAATTATAAGGGAGACTGGGCTCAAAAAGTCTGTTGATGAAGAGGAAATTACCAAAAAGAAGGAAAAAGGCCAAAAAATGTTGCATGTAGGAATGGAGATGTTACGTGAGGTCTGCAGTACTAGCCGCGCAGATATTGTAAAAGTAGAAGCTGCAAATGCCATCATTCAAAGCGCCAAGGCAGCAATAGAGCTTGCTGATGAAAATTGAAATCACTTATCCAAAGCGTGTGTAAAAAGAGGAAAAAATTAATAAAATGTAACATTTTTGCAGATACGGTATATTTTGTGAGAATTTTGATGAACTAAGAATCAATTGCATAACATTTGCATGTGACAAAATCTGACAAATGTCCAAATCTTGGATGTGACAAAATATGACATAGCTGGCCACATGCCTGGAAATGATAAAATTGTGCTTACAATTGCTGAATTTTGCAGATTGCGTGCTTAACTTTTCATCGTTCTTACACATTCCCACTGTGCGGAAGTTTTAAGCGAATCTCATTGAATCACACTCACTTAAATTCGTTTCAGGCCGGACCCAGCGTCTGCACGGCGCTGTGCAACTTCCTGACGCGTCTGATGCAAACGTGCAACAATCTACCGCCGGGCTGCAAGACCGGCCTGCACCTGAAGACCCAGTTGCTGAGGGTCGTCCACATCCTGGTGGCAAACAGGTGAGCTCGAAATTCGACTCCTGCTAGCCCGATTAAATCAGGCTCGATGCCAACGCGTTCAATGTTATTAATAGCACCTGAAGAAGCTATAAATTTAGCGAAACGTCGTGCAAGTATACGTAGTAGTAATTTGACCGTGAAGAATAAAATATCAACAGTTGATACCAACGCTCAAACTTATTCTGTTTTCTAAATTTGACCGTGAAGAATAAAATATCAACAGTTGATACCAACGCTCAAACTTACTCTGTTTTTTAAATTTGACCGTGAAGAATAAAATATCAACAGTTGATACCAACGCTCAAACTTATTCTGTTTTCTGAATTTCCAGCGGCATCATCCGCAGCGGCCAGGGGCCCTTGGACGCCCAGTGCCGGCTGGTCAACCTGCTGCTGACCGTGCGCTTCAACGGCGTGGACGCCCACCTGCAGACCGGCGTGGTGGAGGCCGTGTCCTCTCTGGTGCACACGCTGATCCACGCTGGCCAGCGCGTGACCTGCCGCAGCTCCACCGAGTCGGACGTGAGCGACGCCTCCTGCTTCGGCGGCATCCTGCGAGTGCTGCCGCGCAACCCCGCGGCCGCCACCGCCGAGGTCACCCAGAGCACCCTGGTGCACGCCCTGCTCTCCCTCTGCGTCCGGCTGGTCCAGTCGCCCTGCGGGGAGCCCGTGGTGCCGCAGCCACCGCCCATGCCGCAGCCGCAACCACGCAGCGAGGACGCGCCCACGCCGCTCACCGACACGCTCAAGATGGAGCAGCAGCGCACGTGCGGCTCGGCCGGCGCCGAGCCCGCGGGGCAGCAGCCGCAGCCCTCGATGGCCCAGACGGACGAGCACAAGTCGGCCGGATCCGGCCAAGCCGTGGCCTGCACTCACGGCCACGCGCTGGCACCCATGCCCAAGCAACAGTACATAGCGGACGAAGGTGAGACCTTGAGGCCCCTGACCCCGAGGGGATTTTTGCTTGACGGGTCTTGCAATTCAATTCAATTATACTCAGTACCCTACAGTCAGCAAATAAATGCCAGGTGGTAGGGGGTCGTACCCATTTTCCGGAGAATTCTCCTACGT
>JAQFYZ010004745.1:0-10535 GCA_034695085.1 Cylindroiulus punctatus | reverse complement strand
GGGGGTATGAAACTTTGAGTTAACATCCAAAACTTTTTTTTTGATTTCAATTCAATTTAATACACTCACAGCCAGTATCTGAGATGCCATGTTGGTAGATTTACAACAAATGAGTGAGGAAAAATGAGCAGAATGTGCAGGAGAAATGCAACAGACAAATGGATAAGTACATGTAAAAACAAAAGCAAGTAAAACAATGTTAAGTAAAATTACAGCAAAAAGGGAAGAAAATAAGAGAGCAAAATGAAATTGGACATGCAAACTGGATTGCCAGCGAGTATTGCAGTTGACATTTCATATCCTTCGCGACACGCATTCCCGACTTCCGGTTCCGGAAGTGAAAAGGAAAGGGGCGAAAAGACAATGCAGCGATTAGGGCTACGCCGCCGTCTCTGGTGACAAGAAAGAGTGCGCTAGGAAGTCGCATTTTTTAGCTGGAAAAACGTCCATTTTTCATTTCGGCGAAATGAGCTAATTTCCGGTTGTTTCTGACGAGCTCGAATGCGTCATCAGATCCGGTTGCTCGACCATCCTCGCTCATTTCCGGAGCTAGGAATTCCTACGCCGATGACGCGGAGGAATACCATTCGAAACAGGAAAACCCGGATTAACTCAATGAGGGGAGTAGGGATGGTCCTTTTAATTTTTTTTACCCATTAGCTTTCTTGCAGGTGTTTTTTAATGGTGTTTTTGAAACAACCATAAATTGGAGTAAACACTTTTTGAGGTGAAGGAAGGCTTCCTGTCCACTGGTGATTTTTTGGCTTAAGTTTGGTCTTAAGTTGGCTTTCCTAATTTTTCGACCCTACCCACATGCCAATATCTTACATGTAGTTTTCTTAAGTATGATCAGCGCCAATTGGAGTAAAAGTTCAGGAAAATTTGTCTATAGGTAAAGCGCCTCTGGAAAATCCCCAGTAAATGCATGCAGTATCTGGCAACACTGGCTGTAGCTCCGCCCTAATTTTATTAATTTTCTTAATGCCGCGATATAATTGGTCTAAAGTAGCACAGAGCTCTACTCGTAATGTTCTTCAAGTTTTCTGTAATTTTTTGTTTTTAGAGAAAATGAATAAATATCTCCAAAATTAGACAAAAACATGATGCTTCATATCCACTTTAATGTTCCTAATTTTCTGACCCTCCACATGCCATTCTCTTAATTGTCTTAAGTTAAATCAGCGCCAATTGGAGTAAAAGTTCAGGAAAATTTGTCTATTGGCAAAAGCACCGCTAGAAAATCCTCAGTGAATCCATGCAGTATCTGGCAACACTGGCTGTAGCTCCGCCCTAATTTTGTTTATTTGTGTAATGCTGCCATATGATTGCTCTAAAGTGGAACAGAGCTCTACCTCGTAATTTTCTTCTAGTTTTCAATGTTTGCCTTCAGTGAAAATTAATAAATACATGTAATTATCTCCAAATGTAAACAAAAACACGATGCTTCATGTTCACTTGTAATTATTTGGTTTAATTTAGGTCTTAAGTTGGTGTTCATAAATTTCCGACCCTACCCACATGCCAATCTCTTAATTTTCTTAAATATGGTCTGCGCCAATAAGGGGAAAATTGCAGGAAAATTTGTCTATTGGCAAAAGCGCCGCTGGAAAATCCTCAGTGAATCCATGAAGTATCTGGCAACACTGGCTGTAGCTCCGCCTTAATATTTATTTGTGTAATGCTGCGATATGAGCTCTACTCGTAATTTTCATCTAGTTTTTTATAATTTTTTGCCTTAAGAAAAAGTTAACTCAAAAATTGGAGAAAAATTACCAGTGGACATTTAGCATGAGTTACAACATCCAGATGCTAATGAATGGTTCCCAAAGTGGGAGTTGGTCAAATGATGATGTCATTATTGCTGTCATACATTTTTGGATTTGAAACCCATCACTGGTGTTACAGTTTTGCAAAAAAAAAAAAAAAGTTTGCAAAAAAAAGGAGGTGCTGAAAATCCCCAAAAATGTTAAAAAAGTGTTGAACGTGAACTAAAACCTTGGTATATTATAATGTTATGGGAATTTCATATAAATTATGATTTTATTTTTTGTTACGATTTTGCTGTCATGCAAATATACTTACTGGGTAAACCACGTGCCGAGTTGGGGTATTATACAGTATGCTAATTTTTTCCCCTGCATTTTAATATTCTGTAAGTTTAAAAACTTAATTTTATTAAATTTTATCGAAAAGGAAATTATAGTACTTCCTCGTTGGGGAACTTTCCCCCTAATATGAATGCATTTTGACATTGCAGAAATAGGTCATATTCTGCAAAGCATGGCTATTAATGCAGTTGCATTTTTTTACCATTTTTTAGACAATTGATTCTGAGATTTTCAGTTGATAAAAACAAGTGATAAAAAATTGCAGGATCGAATGCTGTTTCAATATTTCCTGTTCGAGTTGTCACGTTTTAAAATAAATGGAAATATTTTTTAAGATGCATGTAAGAAACTAATGAGCAATATTTCTGCAATGGAGAATTAAAAATTAAAAAACAATAGGCTAGCAACAATACCGTCTTACTCTTTAAGCAGTTGATAAAGTCGAATTTAAATGTTATCATCCTTTTTTAAAAAAGGGATGATTTTATCCTACTTTTCGAATTTTTTAACAATTATTTTGCTTGTTAATTTCAGTTTTGTCACAGAATTTGTCGAATAATCAAAGATTCGACAAATATGATTAAATTCTACCTTTTTTAAAAATGGTGGATCCAATTTATTGATTCGTAAAATTCTTTTGCAGAATTTGCCGAATAATCAAAAATTCGAAAAATGGGATAAAATTGTACCTTTTTTTTTCAGAAATGGTAAACCCGATTTATTTATAAGTCATAAATCTTCACAGAATTTGACGCAAAATTTAACAATTCGAAAAATAGGATAAATCGTACGGGGTTCCCCCCAAACCTGAAAATCCTGGAAAAATCAGGGAAGTTGGAAAGGCCCGGAGAAATTAGGAAAACGCCAGGGATGATTGATTTATTTTATAAAAACCAGGGAAATTTAATAAATTTCTTGACACAGAAGTCTAGAAATTCAAGCTATTAATTGAAGTGCGCAATTCTGTGTAAGAGATCCATTATCTAAATTTAAAGTTTTTATTAAAATATGTGCTCAATTGCTGGTTCCTTTAATTTGCGTTAATAGGGTCCCCCCAGTCCTGGAAAACCTGGAAAAGCCAGGGAAGTTGGAAAGACCTGAAAAAATCAGGGAAAAGTCAGGGATGATTGCTCTATTTTAAAAAAAGTCATGGAAATTTAACAAATGTTTGGATACTAAAGTCAGGAAACTGAAGCTATCAATTGAAGTAAGCAATTTTGTTGAAGAGATCAATAATGAAATTGTAAGTTTGGAAAAACTAATCAAAATTTGAAGTTTGTTTATTACAATGTTTGCTCTGTTGCTGGCTCCTTATTACGTTTTTTTTGTTCACCTTATGTTTATAGTGAACGATGAACAATAAATAAAGCATTTTTGGAAAATTTTCTTTGAAACCTGGAAAAGTCAGGGAAGTTGAAAATCGAATTTCTGCAGATACCTTAACCTCATGTCTATAAACAATGAACAATTAATATAACATTGTTTGCATTGACAAATGTCGTATTTTCGCATTCTTAACGGCCAGGGACATTTTTTTTAAAACCTGGAAAAGTCAGGGAAGTTGAAAATTTAATTTCTGGAGGAAATCTGTGGTATATTTTTTTTTCGAAATGGTAGACTGGGTGATATATTTTTGCACCTAAATTATTATCTCCTTTCGCTCCTGGTGTTTCATTTTTCATGGCGCGATTGTCTGTCTGTTGATGCAATCTGAGCTCTCGTCATTTCCTGGTCGATTACTGAGAATTATTTGTCGTAATCCGATCATAAGTGGATACCCGAAACCTTATCGCCGTTTTGTTTCAATAGTGGGAAAAAAACGGAAGTGGGACGAAGTGATTCACGCCTGATTCGGCAGCGACTTGAGATTGGCCTGAGTCAAGCCACAAAATGGCCGAAGAATTTTAGGGCGGAGCTACAGCCAGTGTTGCCAGATACTGCGGGGATTTTCCGGCGACGCTTTTGCCAATAGACATCTTTTCCTGCACTTTTTTCTCCCTAGGCGGCGCTGATCATACTTAAGAAAATTAAGAAATTGGCATGTTGGTAGGGTTGGAAAATTAGGAAGATCAACTTAAGGCTCATCACAAGTGGCATCAAAATCCCAAGAGAATTTGAAATTGGCACTTTCGGCAGTTGTGCCAATTTCAAAATCCCTTCCAGATCCCCACATTGACTGCACTAAAGGTCAATGAGGCTAAAGGTGAGCGGCACCTGTCAGGTGAGGCTAACGTTCCACATTTTCTTTTTTCATCTCCTTTCCCATTTCAAACAAGACTACAGAAATATATGATAATTATTAATTAAAGTAAATATTTGAAATAAAAGTTCATATCCTTAGATAGTTCCTGAACAATTTGAGAAAAAAGACATTTCATTTTTATAATTTTTTAACAATTTCAAAGTTGGAAATCCACAGAAAATTTAGTTGTTTTTTTCCCGCCATTATATGGCCATAAAGGTAACCAAGGTAAGAAAGGTAAACAAAAACAAAACTTTTCGTTTTTAATATCATGTGCATTTACATCATTTTTTAATAGCAACAGCCCTAAAACGCGAGTCCCTCTTAATGTTCACAAAAAATGATGTTAATATTTTGATCAGGAAAGAAGGGTTTGTGTTTCGAATTTTATGGAGGCTGTCCCCAAAGTCACAACGCCACTTGTGATGAGCCTTAAGACCACAATTAAGCCAACGAATTACACGTGGACAGGAAGCATAATTCGTTTCTGTGACTATTTCGACTCATGTTTGGTGCATTACAGTGCACGCGAATGCATTTCGAAATAAATTTCCAGTAAAGTTTCCTGCTACTAAAACGAAACTTTTTCGACTAATATTAAGTCTTCCTCTACAACTTACACATTGGAACTACCATTTTTAATTTACAATAGAACGAAAGAACGAAAAGATGGCTTCGCTCGGACCAATAGGATGCAATTCACTGTTTGCGATTCGTCCATCCTGTCATGTATATCAAGCGGGGCAGCCGTTTTCCTTTTACTGCTGACACAGTGCATCGATAAGTCGAATCACTCCGATTGGCTGGAAATTTTTTCGTTCTTTTTCGACTATAGCTTACGAGTTACACCCCTCGATGACTCAGAAATTGCTTCGGAACACATTTTAAGGTGAAAGGGACTTTCCGGCTCATTTTTGCACGGTGGGAAGGATTGCATATCGAACGTCCTCGCATCTGATAGTCACCCGAGCTTGACCGGAAGTTGCGGTCCTGTATGCAAAACTGTTCACCTCCCACTCGTGATCGATTTCGGCGAAGCCAGGCCCGGCCCCGCCACGTTTCGCAATCTGGATCTGTTTTCTTAATGTGGTCTTTTTTTTCTGGGTCTGTTCCAAGAAGCTGGCGACGAATTTCAGATAAGCGTGATATTTCCTCCTTCCAAGAATTAAGCGTTTAAACATCCTGATTGTACGCAACTCGTGACGCGATGCACGCCGGGTAGGCCCGGGTACGTGCTCGGGACAACGCATGCATCGCCCCGGGTCTGACTTGCACGTGCCAACATTTATGGACGGCCCCCATCCCAGTTTTTGCTTACCTTTCACCCACAAGGTTGGATCCAACCACGGTCACAACATTTTTGCAAAGACCGGTTCACTTATTTGCATTTTTTTGCAAAAAAAAATGCAACACTGGTTCATTTTTTTGCATTGTTTTTGCAAATTTTTGCAATAACCGGTTAATTTTTATGCATTTTTTTCGCAGATTTTTGCAATAACCGGTTAATTTTTATGCATTTTTTCCGCAAATTTTTAACCAGTTTTTTAAAAATTTTAAACCGGAAATTTTGAAATGCAAGAATTTTGCCAGAACCGACACATTTTGACGCATTTTTTTTTGAAATTTTGTTGTAAAAATCGGTTTATTTCTTTGCATTTTTATAATGCAATGTGCAAAATTTTTGCAATAACCAGTTCACTTTTTTGTATTTGTTTTGCAAAAAAGTTGCAACACTGGTTCATTTTTTTTTGCATTGGTTTGCTAAATTTTTGCTAGAACCAGTTCACTTTTTCGCATTTTTTTTTGCAAAAACCGGTTCATTTTTATGCATTTTTTTGTTGAAATTTTGGACCGATTTTTTAAGAATTTTTAACCGGAAATTTTGAAATGCAAGAATTTTGCAAAAACTGGTTCATTTTGACGCATTTTTTTTAATGCAATGTGCACATTTTTTGCAATAACCAGTTCACTTTTTTGTATTTGTTTTGCAAAAAAATTGCAACACTGGTTCATTTTTTTTTTGCATTTGTTTGCAAAAATTTTGCAAAAACCGGTTAATTTTTATGCATTTTTTTGCGCAAATTTTAAACCGGGTTTTTAAAAATTTTGAGCCGGACATTTTTCAAAAACCGTTTCGTTTTGTTGCATTTTTTTGAAATTTTTTTGCAAAAACTGGTTCATTTCCTTGCATTTTTTTTAAATTTTTTGGCAAAAATGTTATGCATATTTGTCTGCACTTGGGGAGGCTTCTTATCCACCTTGAATCATGAGTAAAAAGAAAATTTTCAGTAATATTGGAGGTTTTGGGGTGTCACTGTGCCATTTATGGACGGCCCCATCCCAGTTTCGGCTTCCTTTTCTCCCACCACATCGCTGTCCACTTCCGCCATCAGAAACAATAGCCCGAACCGGATGTGATGTTTGAATGAGGGATTGTTGAAGTGAGAATTAGAGGAAGGAAGGGCACTTGGTATTCCTGGAGGCTGGAGCTCGTGCTTGTTATCATCATCATCGTTTTAACATCTAGCAATAGATCCATTGCAGCTAATGTTAACTGTCCACTTGTAATTTTTGCCTAATTTTGGAGGGATTTTTTCTTAATTTTCTCTTAAGGCAAAAAAGTATGGAAGATTAGAAGAAAATTATGCTTCCTGTCCACCTGTAATTTTTTTGGGCTTCATTTTGGTCTTAAGTTGGCTTTCCTAATTTTTCGACCCTACCCACATGCCAGTCTGTTAATTTTCTTGAGTATAATCAGCGCCACCAAGGGGCAAGAAAGTGTAGGTAAAGATGTCTAGTGGCAAAAGCGCCACTGGAAAATCCACTGGAAATTCATGCAGCATCTGGCAACACTGGCTGTAGCTCCGCCTTAATTTTCTCAATTTTTTAACGCTGCGATATGATTGGTCTAAAGTACGTAATTTTCTTGAATTTTCTGCAATTTTTTGCCTTAAGTAAAAGTTAAGAAAAAATTAACTCCACAATTAGACAAAAATTACAAGTGGACGGGATGCATTACGAGCAGAGTTCTGTTCTACTTTACCGTTTTTATGAAGATGAGGATGCTGGTTGTTCTGAAAGATACCAGATTTAAAGATGTCAATGCAAGGCATGTAAACTCGCATCTCTAGTGACTCGGTTTAAGTGTTGGTAAGGTGGACGAAGGTTGGTTAGCTCGTGCTAGTTAGAACAATGAGGTTAATTCATGTCGAACTGTAGAATAACGTGCTAATTATGCGCAATTAAGCGCTGAAAATTAGGCCAATTAGGAGAATGCACGCGCTGGTAATCAACGATCTAAACCGTCGTGGAAAACAATTATTTAATTAAACGTCAATGACGCACGCCATTACCGCGTACATAACTTCAAACATGGGCATCTCGTTCATTTCCTGATTGTTGAGGCTGTCAAAAGGGACGATTAAAGTCAAATTGTAACACGTACAAGACTAAAACTTTGGACATTAATTTAATTTCCTTTTCGGTATTTTTTGCGGTTTTCAATTAACTTCATGCATTCGAAAACAGCAACTGGAATAAAATTGCATCTAAAAGGCCAACGTCAGTCGTAAATTTCATATCACCTTTGAAATCCCATTGACGTCATTGAAGTCAATTTGGGGTTAACATGTCAGTACAAGTCACTGCATGTCTGCACGAGTCCAACTTAATGAAATGGATCTCATTTCCTTACCTCATTGAGGTAAGCGCTGTCTCATGGCCACTTTGACTTACATGTGGAGTGTACATTCAAGTCCAGTTGAAGTCCTTAAAGTGTAATTGAATGTCAAGTGAGGTCCTTGCAGTATTGAAGTCTGACTGCAGTCATTGAAGTTCATTGAAGAGTTGGAAAGTTCTTGAGGTACACACACACTGTATCATGAAGTCCCATCGCACGGAAGTCCTTGAAAGTCTACTGCAGTCATTGAAGTTTGGGTGAAGTTATCGAAATCAGGCCTCAAGTGGGTCTTCTATGAGACTTTAAGACTTCCTAACTTCATTGAAGCAATGACAGTCTCATTGCCTCTTTGACTTCCGTTCAAGTCCCTTTGAAGTTTTCAAAGTCTAATTGAAGTCAGAGTAATGTCCTTGCAGTATTTAATGTGTCATTGAGGTCATATTACTGTCATTATTTACATGTATAGTACATTATGTAAAGTTAACAAGTTCTTGAGGTCTAAGGAACTCCCATGACACTGAAGTCCTTAAGGGTCTACTGGAGTCGTTGAAGTTTAATAATTGAAATTAAAATCATTACAAGTCCAGCCTCATTCACAGACGCTGGACTTCGTGAACTTTTATTGACTTCAAAGGCCAGACACCACACCAAGGTTTTCAATGGGTCCTCAAGAACTTCCTGACCTCTTTGAAGTGGAGAAATCCTTCACTTCCGTTTATGTCCCATTATCCCATTGAAGTCTTTGGCCAACCTGACTTAATGATAACATTTAGAAGACTGCCGGCATTACAATGAGGCGATTTCAATTCCGCTTATATCCCATTGAAGTCCTCAACTTTCCTCTGGAAACTTCTGGAATTTCAAGTCTCATTGAAGTACCAATAGTCTTTGAAGTCTGTGCAATCAGGCCTGAAGTTCTTGAAGACCATTAAAATCCATGAAGCCCATGGGAGTTACTTTTTAGACTTGTGCACACTTCTGACATCAAGCATTCCACTTGAAATCCTTGTTGGAAAAACTTTGATTGGACGGCCATTTTAAATTTAGTGAAAATAGAAATTTTTGCAACTTGTCCACTTCCCAACCACTTGTAATTATTTGGTTAATTTTTGTTTTAAGTTGGCTCTCCTAATTTTCCGACCCTACCCACATCTACCACACCAATATCTTAATTTTCTTAAGTATGATCAGCGCCACCTAGGGGGAAGAAAGTGCAGGAAAAATGTCCATTGGCAAAAGCGCCACCGAGAAATCCCCATTTAATGCATGCAGTGTCTGGCAACACTGGCTATAGCTCCGCCCTCATTTTCTAAATTTTGTTAATGCTGCTGTATGATTGGTCTAAAGTAGAACAGAGCTCTACTCGTAATTTTATTCAAATTTTCTATAATTTTTTGCCTTAAGAGAAAATTAAAGAAAAAATTAACTTCAAAATTAGGCAAAAATGACAAGTGGTAACACTGGCTTTAGCTCCGCCCTAATTTTCTTATTTTTTTTTAATGCTGCGACATGATTGGTCTAAAGTAGAACAGAGCTCTACTCGTAATTTTCTATAATTTTTTGCCTTAAGAGGAAAATTAAGAAAAAATTAACTTCAAAATTAGGCAAAAATGACACTGGCTGTAGCTCCGCCCTAATTTTCTTAATTTTTGTAATGCTGCGACATGATTGGTCTAAAGTAGAACAGAGCTCTACTCGTAATTTCCTTCTAATTTTCTATAATTTTTTGCCTTAAGTGAAAATTAAGAAAAAATAATTAACTCCAAAAAAAAAAAAAGGGGACAGGAAGCATTAAAATCCTCGCTGGAGAAACTTTGATAGGACGGCCATTTTGAATTTGGTCAACATTGAAATGTTGGCAACTTGTTACACATGTACTCGAGCTTGGTCTCATTTGTTGTTATTTCGTTTCCAGACATCCAGGTGTTTGTGCCTGGCCTTTGACCCCGCAGCCGCTGGATGCCAGGTGCGAGCGGAAGCCCGTGGCTCCACCCACTTCCGGCCGACGTCCCTTCCGCCCCCGCGACTCCCAAGATGGCCGTCAGCCTGGTCAGTCCCGGAAGTAACCCCAGCAGCGGCGGCGCCTACTACGTGCCTGCCTGGAGGTACGTCCAGTACCGCCAGATGGGGTCCACGCCCTCCTGCAACAACACGCCCCCACTTCCGCTTCCGCCGCCGCAGTCCAACGCCTCGCCGCCACGGCCGGCCACGCCTGCCGCCATCCACAACCTGTTTCCGGTGGCCAGCTCCAGGCTGCCCAGCAGTTTACGTGAGTACACCTCGTGGTTGTCATTGTATTCTATTAGACACCGGGTACCAAATTCAATTCAATTCAACTGAGTACCCTACTGTCAGTATTTTTAGTACCATGTGGTAGAGGGGTCTATAGTAGAACCAAGAAGTGATGGAACTGAAGGGCAGCCAATCATAGAGATGTGGCTTGTCGATTTGCACTTCCATGCGTCTTCAGTCGGTGAAAGTTGGCACGTGGCACGTGATTGTAATC
>JAQFYZ010004744.1:0-10539 GCA_034695085.1 Cylindroiulus punctatus | reverse complement strand
GAAATTTACTTGGGTTGGTCAGGGAAAGTCAGGGAAAGTCAGGGAAATGATTTTGTAAATTTGAGTATGAACCCTGCTTTACTGCTGTTGACACTTTCTGTTATTAAAGTGCAATTACAATGCAATCATGAAATCACATGAATTTCACGTGTTATTTTCGTGTTAACACGTTTTACACAACACTGGGAATTGTGCCACGTTGAATCAAACTGACTCATTGCTGGCTTCCAAATCAATTACTCAAAACTTGCCATAATACAACTTTAAATTGTTGTAATACATGACTGTCTTAATTGTGCATCCCCTGAAGAGCTCTTTATCCATGTTTATAATGTGAACGTTTTGGAGCGCGTTTTTGGCTTTTGAATATGAATGTAACTGCAACATAAATTTTTGACCTTGTGGAATAATATTTCACCCATCGCATTGCTTGTTTTCAATGTTTTAACTTCCGCTGTATATTTACAAAGTAAACTTAGAATATTTCATGATTGCATTGTAATTGCACTTTAATAGCAGCAAGTGCCATTTTCTGCAGTTAAGTGTTTCATAAGAT
Source organism: Cylindroiulus punctatus (assembly GCA_034695085.1). Lineage (NCBI taxonomy): Eukaryota > Metazoa > Arthropoda > Diplopoda > Julida > Julidae > Cylindroiulus > Cylindroiulus punctatus. The sequence goes on along the minus strand of JAQFYZ010004744.1, from coordinate 9,983 downwards.
GGTACTTTTTTAAATTAAGTATTTGCAGGGTAGCCCTTCGTAACAAGATTGCTTTGGGCTCAATGAGGTGATAATTTCATATACATAAAATTTGCATTAAAATCTCTTAGCTACATGCTAAGAGCTTCAACATGCTTCAACATGAACACTCCCCACTGTTTCCATCTCTACATCCTCGTGACAGTAACGGGATTAAGATAAGCCAATCGACTTACCCCACCTGCAGGTGGCAGCACAGCGCGTCCGTCAGATGTCGCTGCACTCGGTGCGCTTCCGGTTTTCTGGGTATCCGTCTTCGCAGCTCCGCACCCGGGGTTTTAGCACGGGGTTTTCATGCCTTTGGAGGAGGAGGAACGTTTCATGCCAGCCAGATGCTAACTTCAGCAATGGCTGGAGAAGCCCCAGCAGTGCTGATGCTCTTTTGGAGCTTTTGGATCCAGCCTATTGCTGGGAGCCGAGGGGGAATTTCCCTCAATTTGAGCCTTAGCACGTTTGTCTGTTTAGGGGAAATTTAGCCGATCACCCATTACCTTGGCAAAGGGATGCATGGTGGGTATCCCCTCTGATGGATATCACTTCTGCAACTTCTTCCTCCCTCCAATCCAGCCCTCTTTATCGCCCAAATCCCCCAATACTCTGCAGTAAATCCACGCCGTTGCCATAACTGCACTTTGGGGGATTCAAGGGGTGATGGACGCTTCGCCGAGAACCCATCTCCAGAACTGACTTCAATAAACTCAATAAACGCCGCGAAACTCCCACTTTCGCATTAACATATTAATGGACGGTTTGGTCACGTGTCGGGACATGAGATGGGGAGGGCATGTCACCTGGAAGACCATACTTGTACATACATGTATATCGTCGGTCTAAGATGCAAATGGCATGTCTCACAAAACAATTTTACACATCAAAGTATTGATTAACAACTAATGGTAATGGAGAGGCCAATGGAGAATAATGAATTATTTCGCGTCTGTCTTAGATAATAAACTTATTCCAATGGCACTTGAAAGATTTCAACGTCTTGCAATATTTGGCAGCAAAAAGCGATTTTCGAGGATAGAAGACGGACTTAGACCATTTGCATCTTAGACTGACGATATGACCTTATATCGAAATCGCTATGCAAAAGAACATGAAATTGATAGAGCCATATACGACAAGTGTGATACTTACTGTAAATATTTATGACGTATGATATATCAGCCAGGCTTCAGACATGGGGTATGCTACTCACTACAACAATTATTTATTCGGATAGTAAAAGTTACATGCCATTATGAATACTCGTTATCATTTATTGGCCAAAATATTCACTACATTTAATTATATCAATGGAGTTTGAATTAACCATTATAATTCGTCCTTTTTGTTATTGTTCACAAGTTTATTGCTGCTTCTCTTTTCCTGATGTTGTTTATGCCAACATTTGTACATTTTAGCCAAAACCATGTACATGTGCTGTGAAAATTAGTCTAGGAATGACAGTACATGTATGGCCATAAAATATTTGGACATACTGTGAACGGATATGTATGAAATTATGACCATAAATGAATGTAATAGTGGCAAATACGGTCATATAGGTCTATTTTTGGCCAATTCTTGGTCTGATCAAACACTATATATACCACCTACCTCTATAATATATGATACATGGCCAATATTTACCCATATTTTATACGGCATTAACTTTATCCACTTTGGATGTTTCGTTAATGAAGAAACATGTAATTGGGATGCACTGATTTAAAGGGTCTGAAATACACCAAAATGTTTTGTGGATTTCAACGTTTTCGATCTCCAGATCCCAATTGTATGCACCATTGTTGTTTCTTGATGCACCTGATTCACCACGTCCATGGTCTGCTTTGACAGTCTGGTAAACCAATGCTAATCCCAATCAGCTTTACCCTTCAGCATTTTAGCTCGCTGATGGAAATGCCCACCGAAGGTCCGAAATTGCCGCTTCTGCCCATCGTTTTCGCCTGGCTGTTTCCGAGATTGATTTGAAATAGAGCAATTTGTGCTTTTTCCAACCCTAGCTCCAGGGAATTTGGTCCACATTCTTTTCCCCCAATAACGCTTGTTTGAGCGCCCGATGAAAACCATTTGGCCTCCATCATTTCCAAGAGAATTTCATTCCGTCAACGTGCTGCGCATTTCGGATTAGCACCAGTTCGATTCGATTGGAACAAAATTGCGAGGCTTTTGGGAAAAAAAACTCGATTTTTCACAGGCCTAAGTGGAAACTGTTCACTCATCCAGTAAGGTGCTTTATAATGAAACGCGATGCAGTGTTGCCAGTATGCAAGTACAGCTGTTCTCGTTTTGCTTATACATTTGCAGATTGATTCGCTGCGGATTCGCGTCTTGGGTGTTTTATTGTTTGTTCTTCCCCAGGCAAGTTTGCCTCCAAATCTAGAAGTTTTCTCTGCGAATCTGTCAAAGGAATTCAACAACGCTTCTGAGAGATGACAGTCCTTGAAGTGTTTTAGTGGCTCCCTGATGGCTAAATATCTTTTATTTCAATTCTACTCCTTCCGTTTATATGAAAGGTCCCGAACCAAAACGTTGTAAAAACAGTACCTGTAATTACACATGCATCGTTTGGTTTGCCACTTCTGGTACTTGTGCTAGTTGTAGAAAATCAAACGTTAAGGGCTGAGAAAGTGAGTTTTTCCTCACAGCTCGTATGCTTGCACTGATTGCCTATGCTCAAATGCGGAATTAAATGTAATATTCCATATTGCACAATATTGCACATGCCTGATATAAATCTCCTGATTTTTGATGTTTATGTGTGATGTTTTTGAGCTCCTTACTAAGAACTGCTTTTCGTCACTTTTGCAGTACGATGCCATCAAGTGCGAGTGCCATGAAGGTTCCAGTAAAGATGTTGCCCAACCCGGAAGCGGTGACCACAGGGATCAAGACAGGCAGTTAATTGTTGAGGAGCTCATTGAAGCCACTGCCGCGACAGTATCCCACGCTGTCTTGGAGCGGGCCCAGAACCTGGAGCGGGACCTTAGTGAGTCCAAGGCGGAAGTTGAGAACCGGTATGAGGAACTGCTCAAGAACCTTCGGGAAGACCATGCCGGAGAGCTGGAAAGTCAGGCCAGGGAGCTGACAAGGAACTTTCAGCTTGAGAAAAGTCGGCTGGAGACCCTCTTGGAGGACCAGAAGAGCAAGCTTCTACAGGAAGTCCTCGATTTGGACCGTATGCTGAAGGACACCGAGGCTGAGCTGCAAGCTGCTCAGGCCAGGCTTGAAGAGGAAGTGCAATTGAGAGCCAAGGTTGAAAACGAGTTCTCTACAAAGATAGAACATGAAAAGGTCTTGCTGCAGCAGCATATCGCCGAGCTGGACCAGAAACTCCTGGAGAAGGACGAAGCGGAAGTGAGTCTGCGAGAGGTAAGCGATGCTCGACTATGCTAGGTGATCATTATTTTGACCAGCACTCTGTTAACCTTGACCTCCACTTCAGCTTGTGCCATGTGTCAACTATGTCGCCAGAAAGTATTTTGCTCAAGCTGTTCTGCCAATTGTCTAAACTACCTGAAACTTTACCGCATGGCTTGAGTCCATTTTTAGCCACTCTTGCTCCGCTTCCTGCACTGACTTTCTGTCAGGACGACTTCCAGACACTGAATTTGACAGGACAACGCCATCCAGGGTTCGTACACGCCTAGAAAGTCAGGGAAAGTTAAGAAAGGGACAAATGGTCAGGATGATTCCTTATAAATAGCATGAGATTATTGATTTTGCAAAGAAATTTCAAAGAGCTGCAAAGAATTTAAAAAAATTTCGTTTATAAATGTTGATGAACGAAATATTTAAAAGGAAGTAATTGTAAATCCATCAATTTTAATGTTCCTTTTTTGCCACAAATTAATTTCTTTTTCTTTGAGAGGGCAGCTTAGGCTTGTTAGAGAAAGCTACTGGATGTACAATGGAGCAATAATATGGTCTCCCACAAATGATTTATTAATATCAGTAAATATTTATTTTTTCTTCGTAACAAAATAAAGTCTACATTATTTTTCTAACTTTTTTTAGGGTTTAAAAGAAATGTTGATTAAACTCTTAGAGGCTGATGAGGGGCCTTCCGAATCTAATGACCCCAAGCCCCATCCGGCCCTGCAAAATTGGAAAGTTTTTCCATAAGTTATTGTTAAAGTTAGGAAAATGTCCCTGGGTTGGTCAGGGAGAGTCATGGAAATGATTTTGGAGATTTTAGTACGAACCCTGCCATCATGCAGTCATGGTACGCCATGACGATGTTAGCAATTGATGACTTCCCAGTCCAAGAACTGCCAACGAGGAATTTGTCGAGCATTTGAGGATTAACTTGGGTCTGTGCTAATCACCTTCTTCGAACAGGAATTGCAGGCCCAGTACGACGAGGACGTGGAAGAGGTCCGCAAGTGCCTCGAGGTCAGTCTGAGCCACGAGGCCCAGGTGACCCTGGAAGCCCAGGCTAATATGGAAGCTGAGGTGGACCTCCTGAAGGAAAAGGTCGAAGCAGACATTTTGGCCCGTAACGAGGAGAATGGCCGTTTGTCCAACGAACTTCAAGAGCTGAAGGTCCAGGTCGAGCAGGTGCTTGCCCCATATTAAAACTCAATGGCGGTTTGGGGACCTCTTCGTGCTTCAGCTTAAATTGTCCAGTTTCACTCTTCTACTGTCCAGTACTTTGCTCCCTTGGTGCTTTTTCTGCTATCATCTTCTAGCTTTCTTTTGCCCGCACACATCTTTGCCGAACTCTTCAGGTACTCCAGTGATCGTTTGTTTGTTCAATCAGGAATGTGATTTCTGGTCGTTGTTTGCAAACACAACACGAGCAGCAATCGACATAATGTTAAAGTAGAAGTAGTGATCTTATGACCATAAGATGCCTTTGAGGTAAAATCGTTCTGCTATTATGTCCCTTCCCTGTCAGCAGTGATCATTGGTTCTTACATTATGCCCTGCTCCAAATGTGCACATACTGTAGCACGTATATTCTAACTGTATCTAGTATATGAGAATGAAACCTATCCTAGCTGTCGAAATTTAGGATTTTTATGTTATTTATGGTATTATGTTTTGTGTCTAACCTAACCTTACCTAAAATAACATAAAACATGATTTTTTGGTTAAGCTACCCTATAAGGGGCAATCACTGCATACCTACTAACCGCTAGGAGAATTTTTGACTAGGAGAAATATTGACTTAGTAATTTTTATATCAAAATGTGAACATATCGTATTTCAGTCTCGTGTAAGCACATTTTGAAAGGGTAAATCCTGTAGGCGAAATGTCTTGAAAAACTGGAGGACAAATTATGGATTTAGACCCAATGTGGTGACGACATAATCATTTGTCCTGCCCTCTTCCTTCCCAATTACATGCCTGTCAATATTTGACTGCCCCTCCTCAGTAGTAGGATGATACCATAATTTCAGGCAATATATGTTTGTAAATAAAGCTTGTGCAATCGAATTGCAACCCCTCTTAACTCACCTAAAGATGTTACCATAATAATTGAACGTCCCTTAATTCAGGCATTATTTTTTTCCATACTAGCCTGTTGTAACAGAATAGCCGGGCTTCTCCATCATATTTAATATGATTTAACCAGGGAACACTTCTACATTCATCTCTGAAGTACATGTATAGGCCGTTCGTTTATTATTGGTTTATTTTTATACAAAAAAATCATTATCAACTTTATCATAATTATTATGGAACATATTGGTCATCGATGTGATTTCTGTGGTTCTGTCACATCATTGCACCTAGTAGCATCATGGGTGAAGTGGTGACATTGATGAACATGTATTGGAAATTAGGTTCAGAAAATGCAGTCTTGGAAATTATCAGTTTCAACATATATTTTCACCGAGCTGGTAAATGCCCCAACACACACACACATGGTACAAACCAAGCAGTAACACAAATAATTATTAGTAAATTACCAAGCACGGGTAAACTCTGTCCCCACAAACATTTTCATAGGTTTTGAAATCGACAAGGTGTCACCCTACCAAGGAGCTAAATTATGATAAGTTACCGTCTTCACACAGCGGGCCGCAAAGATGGCATCCAGCATCACTGGCAGTCCTTTCTAATTTCGCCTGTCTAGCCAACTGCTCTGCTGGCAATTAATTCACTTACAGCGTTTACGACTGCACGCATTTTGAGTTTGTGCAGTCGTGAACATTAGAGATTAAATTAGCTGCTAATTAACATTTCCCAGCCCGTGCCGTGTTTGCCCATTCTGGACGCCGCTGCTGGCCAAACAAGCTCTCGCATTGCTCGCATTGCGCTTAATTATCTCTGTTGTTCCATCTAATCACTGCCTAATCATGCCAATTATCACTCTCTTCGTGCAGCCTTCATGCCCTGGCTGCGCAGCATCCCTTACAGGTAGATCAATGCGTGATTCTGGCTGGCCATCGACACCAGCGGGTGCTCAGAGGAGCTAATCAGATTGCACACAGCAGGTTCTGCAAAAAATTGCATTTTAAAAAGAAATCAATTTTTGTCGCTCTACGGCGTTCCTACGTGGCGAGAATGCAACGCTGGATTTTATCGGGCTTTGCGCCTCATCTGTTCTGCTTCATTAGCAATGGGCTTGGGCTGGCAAACACAGCCAACAGCCCATGCAGTGGATTTATTTTTGCCCAAAAGTGCCTCAGGTTTCTTAAGGCTCGCTAAAGTACACTTTATTTCAGGGAAACCTAACAGTTGTTTGATTGGTTTTTTCTACGGCGCGCACGGTTGGGCATGACCGGTTACGGCCAAGTAACCATGGAGTAATTTTTTTTTATTTTGTCCATTTTGGATTTCTGCTCATAGATGAAACCCGAAAGCTGCTAGAAAATAAGCTTTTTTTTGTTCCTGCAAGATGCTTGGAGCTATAACCTCATTACAGAATAAATTTCAGGAAGATGCATCCTTAAAAGTGTCCTTTCCAAATGAGGACGCTATCGACCACCTTCATGTGCAGTTATTACTGAAAAACATGGTGAACCCTTCCTCGCCCCACTTTTATGCCAGCATTTGTCATTTATTTCCAATCCCTCATTAATGGTAATCTAAAAAATGCTGTATGAAATTTTTTTTGCAAAACTAGATCATCGGTGATAGCTGGTAACCCTTACCGGTACGTGTTTTGTAACACAGCAATGATATTTGCGATCATGCAATGTCTACTGGTCAAGTTGTGAAAGAGTCATGAATGGATATTAAGGTCATAGAAATGATGATTGAAATGTCATGAAGGGAACTGCGGGCCATGGAAGTGATGGCGCATGGAATTGACTTCGGACATGGTACCATCTGAATACCATTCAGATTTATGATAAAATCCAAAGTATTTAAAACGTCATTGGGAACATCAAGGATGATGTCATAATCTCTGACAGAGGGGTTGACCGAATGAGGACAGTGGGTAGTAATGGGTCAACCAAATGCAGTCATTATTTGTTTAACTACAAATTGGTTTAAAATTCATCATTGAAATATGCTGTACCCAGCACACACAAAGTTTTAAAACGTCATTGTATCCTGAACGGTCATGGACATTTTTTTTTGTCAGGACTTAGCATCATCTGCCCCACCTCCCCAAGATGATGACAAAAAAGTTATAATGGTTTATTCAGCAATATGAGGCTATCTAAACAAAATTGCACTTCTTTTATATACACCCTAAAGCGCAGATCTTTATTAAATCTTTATTGAAGCAAAGGCGATTTATAAAGAAAATACTGCGAAAACAGACTAGAATAACATCTAATGTCTTCCTTGATTCTTTCGTGCATACCTTGATGGAACGACACCCTTCAACACCAATTCCAGGCCTCGTTTTTCAGACGTGGAGCTGTAAAAATCCTTTGCGCAGCCATCACAGAAAATGGGACATGTATTTTATTTGTTGCTCGTGTTGCTTGTGTGTCACCTGGCTTTCTGATGGGGCGTTCACTGATCCCAAAAAAACTACTGCGAATTTATTATATCTCATAAATACCAACCAACACATATCCTCCTATGATGGACATAATGCCGGTAACCTGTTCAGAATCATGCACTGATTGTTTTTACGGTATCAGTGGCAGGTTGAGTGGACCATGATAAACTCCATCTGTATTGATTTTCGAGATGCCATGTGCTGTTCTTCGCCCTGACAACACTTAATCTTGATTCAACGTACGGAACGGGGTCTGATTGTGCTTGCCGAGCCCTAATTCGCTCGCTTCGGGGGTCTGCGGCACTTGTCAATCTCAGCTTGTGTTCTTTACTAACCAATTGCTCGTGCTGGGTGATGGGCCGGTGTCGTCCTCTTCAATTTTCAATTCGTTACAACACTTGCTTGGTCGCTCCATCTGCTCTCTGCTCTTTTTTCCTTTTTCCGAGCCCGCTACACCGATGCAGTGCGATATTTATTAGCTCTTGATTTTTATTTATTACAGCTGCAGGCCGACAAGCGCCGCCTGGAGAGAATGCTGTCCTCAGATCCGACCGATCCTGAAGATGTGCTGCTGGAGCTCGAGGACAAGGAGTTTGGGCCCGTGCCGCTGGTGGGCCGCGCCTATCGGAGGGACTGGGAGCAGTCAAGCACCACTAGGTTTGTTTCCCTGATGGGTGCATGCCTCAATGGGCAATGCAGTCAATTTCCCCTGTCCATCAGCCAGATTTGCTGATGGGCCTTAGGAATTCTACCATGCGGCAGATATCCCGGCACGGTTGACTAGCCGTGTCTGTTCGGCGCAGCCAGATTTTAGGGACAGCAACGGTAATGAGATTTGCTGTTTGGGGGAGGCTGAATTAAGATTAATTTAACATTATTTGTCCAACGCCTACAACAGGACTCCACAAAGCTCTATATTTTTAAGCTAACAGATGAGTGATATTGTACCCTTCGAAGACCTGAATCTGGGTTTCTGCAGAACCTGGGAAAGTCAAGGGATTTGTACCGGACTGAGAAAGTCGGGGGAATTTTGAAAATGTCTCAGCAAAATGGTTATATGAAAGAAATTTTTCCTATGGGATTTCTTTTAGTAGTAATATTTCTGAAAATTTCTTAGGAGAAGGTTAACCTAAATAATTTGCCCCCGGTATTTCTTTTCCTATATCGCTGAAGATAACTGCGAGAAAGACACTTAATTTGACTCAAATCTAAATGCAGCTCTTGAGGTTCTTTTCACTTGATATTGTTGGATAGGGAAACCCTAAAGGTCAGAGAAAAGAAAAAAAACTATCCTGGTAACCTGATAAATACTGCATTTTTATTTTTACCAGAGCTGTGGAACCTTATAATTAAACCATTAGATAAGTGAGATTTTGTCCTTCGAAGACTAAATAAGCAGTTTAATTTAGCTGGAATCTTATTAGTTTGGATAGCTTGTTAGCTCTAATTGCGCTGCCAGTAGTTTGTCGCTGAGTTTGGACTTTGTCTTCATTTGAGTCTTTGTAATGATGGCTTTACAGAGTCTTGGGTGCTGCAATAGGAAACGCCCAGTGATAAGCTCACAGGCCGATTGGTGAGGGACAAACATTAGTCAGCCATTTGTCTTAGATCTATGAGCGAGATTGTTTTTGAACGACAAAAATAAGCCTTATCGTTGTGAATAACTACACCGTTGATGCTCAACATCCGGTTATAGATTGCTGTGACGCCGCCAAAGGTGGAAGAAGCTAATAAAGACTTCCGAGCTTAGGAACACTGTTAATTACCATGTTAGCTTCTTTGGACAGAAAAATGCTGAGACCCAAGTTTTTTGTTTCCACTAAACAAGCCACAAAGTTAGTTTGGAAATGAAGGAAACTTAGGGAAAGGGTATTTGTAACCTGTACTACAGAATATGCCCCGATCCGAAAATTAATTTTTATCTTAATTAATTTATACATACACATACTGAGTGCCAGTTTGCAGCAGGGCAAATTCCATTATCCCCGTTTTGGGTATGACAATGCAAAATGTTATTTGTCATGG
>JAQFYZ010004743.1:0-10541 GCA_034695085.1 Cylindroiulus punctatus | reverse complement strand
AAAGTATCCTACTTTCATGGGAGCTTACTCGACTGCCACTAGATGGCGACCCTTTCGCTGCACACTCCCAATAGTACGTGTTACCACGTTGTTATATTACAGAGGATTCTGAGTGCTCTGCAACACATGCGCCGCCAAATGGAGATATGTGCACACAATTGCCACAATTGCCCACATCTCCACAAATTGGAGATACGTGCTGATGCAGGCCACGGCGCCATTTGCAATTTTCAAAATTGGAGTAGCGCCGTTGTGAAGTGACGTTAATGCAATCGGTAATTTGCCATTGTGCCGTAATTTAACTTGACAAACGACGCCATTTCTTTTACCAAGACTCGCGGCCGTCCCCCCAGCATTATTTATGGCATATTACCCAGAAAAAAGGGGGGATTACTCAGTTCCATGGTCAGCACCACGTACCCCCTTGCACCCCTCGTGCCCCCAAGCGGCCGAATTTACGTCGCGTCGGTGTCACATGTGGACGTTTATCGTCTGCGGTAATCCCCGCGCACGCAGTCTGTTGTTGGTAAGCAACAAAGTCCGTTTTTTTCGGTGGGCACAACCTACTTACCTGCGCGGCGCTCTTACCTTCCACTCCCTCCCGTGAACTTCTAGAGCCCCCTCTTACTCTCCAACAGCAAAAACTCACAACTTCTTGGCTCGGAATGTGCTTGGCCTGAGCTCGTCTCAGTTCTCACCTGCGCGTCTGGATGGACGAGTGTGCGCGTTCTTGTTGTGTGCCCCATGGGAGAATACATGTACGCCCGATGATACCCTTCCGGATTGCGGTGTGCGGCTAAACACTTTCCCCAACCATGCTTACGTCGCCGATGCAGAGGTGCTCCGGTAAACCTTACCGACCACCTGACCGAGCAAGGTAAGCTCACGTGCCGCTCTCTGGCGAACCTCCTCCGGGAGCTCTTGGCCTGACCGGGAACGGAAAATGCGATGTGCCATCGAAATTTCGGTTTTTGTTTTTTGGTAATCGAAGAGATGGTTTGCGTATGGGGAGATGCCTGTCGACCTTGCTCGATGAGCGATTTAAAATTTAAAGGGGTCGGCATTATTATTATTTTTTTATTTTTTGCTCTGGTGCAGTTGTGGTGCACTCTGGTCGCAAACCGGTTGAGTTACTCTTGAGCTTGCGCCTGAGGTTTGAAAGTGAAGAGGACGGTATCGGGGATGATGCACCGTGCACGGTGTTTCTTTGTTTTGATTTTGGATATGTCAAGCTGCGTCCACAACGTACTGTAGAAGAAAACGTGTTTGCTGTTTTGCAAAGTTATACGATGAGAAATGGTGTTCCGTGAATGTTTTTACAATTTGTCTTACATGTGCGTAAAACACGTTTCACGTATACAGGATAATCCATAATATGACCCTATAACGAATTTTGCAACATAGTCGAAAACAAAATTGTTGTATTGCAATGTTGCGTGGATATGGCGTGGATCCCACTCTGCCTTGTTGCAAAGCGACTTTGTTTGCTGGGCTGGTAGGATGGTGGCGTGGCCTAATTATTAATATCTAGGGAAACTGCATTTTTTCTTGAACGATATGAGACCTGTGATACCCGAAACAGACTGCACGATTTTACCACGGTTTTATGAATGACCTTTTATTTAAGGACCCTCCATATTGAGGTAGTCCTGACTGGCCTCCCTATTCATCTGCCCCTCGGATTTACAAACGCCGTCAAAAAACCGTTGGCTCTTGTTGAATGAACCGTGAACGTGTTTTAAACCCATACAAACAGTTTAAACCAGGGTGTGCAGAAATTCCTGTACTGCTGCAGAATTAGTGTCTCTTTCTGCATACATGTACTAAACATTTTATGATGAATTTCTGCAAAATGATCTCTGGACTCTGGTAATGGACTATGTAAGCTAACAACCCAATTTATTTGACATTAACCACCGCATTAGAGTGAACACCACCATCAATGTTTCATCGAATTTCTTGTATGCTAACCTTCAGAAGAGAATTCAAATCACATCTGATGGCATGCATAAATTAATACCAATATACCCGACGAGGCTCGGAGTTCCATTGCTTTACTTGCTCCCGAATTTTTAAAATTGCAAAAATACACAAACGTACATGTATGTTCGTAAGTGGACTAGAAAGATAAGTGGTTTCAATGAAAAATTCCCTATATAAAATGTCCCAGTAAATCCCATGCATTTTAAACCAGTATTATTACATACTGAAGTAGTTCTCTTTAGCTGTTTCTGGACAAAAATACACATCTAACTTCCCACAATGTTTTTCTGGAAGTTCACTTTGTTTTAGCAAACTTCCACTCGTATATACATGTATATGGCAAATCGTGAACTTTGAGGTTTCATTATCAATCTCTATAACGTGAACAATGATGGTTTTCCATTATCTTGTTTGTTTTGAGTTACGCTTGATTTTTGAAGACATTGGAAATGGGCGTTTATCCATGTGATCTTTTGTCTGGTTCATACAGATATATGCCATTAAAGTTATACTGCGCAAAAAAGCGAGCTTGAGTATAGCTGAACAATGTAAAAATAATGGTTCTAACCCGTGATATTCTCGTTGAAGAAGTCCACTGGAGGTTTGAAGGTTGATTTTCACCCCCATATTACTTTAGCCTTCCATCTCTCGTTTTACCCTTAAAAAAAATGCTGCTTTAATGTTTAAAACACGAGAGTAGGTTGCATGTCGTTATCGGGTACATGTACATTTTTACAATTTTAGGTTAGAAAATCATTACTAGGTTACTTAGATTAGAAAGTCCGTCCCCACTATTCTGCTGGGTTACACTGTAGTCAACCTAGCATTTGGCATAAGTGTTATCATAGTATTGTATCTCACTGCAATATGCATTACCACCACTTAAGATTCAACCCTTGTATTTTATGAACTTAGTCAGTGCACATTGTATCGACTCAATATTTGGCTGATAACAGATGCGATCCCATTCTGTGCCTGTTTGCATTGTCCATGTTATTACAAATAATGATGACGTTTTGAATGTAGACTTTGTGAGCATAGCCTGTTTATTAGATTTGGATTTTTGTATCGATTGGTAAACTGCTTTTATCGCCTGTGACTCACCTGCTGTAATGATAACCGATTATGAGACGTCGTGATGGCAGGCGTATCTGCAATCTTTCGAAATCTGCATTTTGAAAAGGGTTTCTTGTTTTATTTGGGCTAACAATGAATGACATCCGTTTAACTGGGTTTTCAGTTTACATTTCTGGTTTATTCGAAGTTCATGGTGGTAAATATGGGAATGACATTTACGAGGATTAAGCTGAGCATGGGTATGATATATATATATGGCATGCGAATGTATCGATTTCCGAACGGACATGCTACTCTCTGAAAGAAGTGAAATCTTTCGTTTTTTTCCTGTCTTTGAAAATGCAGGTTACTTGTGTGAAATTTCCATGGTGCAAATTTAAGTGGATGTAGCCTGCTGCATCATGCATGTTCTTACCAACGTTTGTGTGAGCTAGTTTCCAGGAAAGCCACTGATCCGTAACAGATTCAGAGTCATCAGGAAAAGGTGTTAAGAGTCTCGTAAAATCGAGTGCTGTACTGAAAGTTTATTTCACATTGTGGAAAAAGTTTTAGTTTTGGCATATACCTCGGTTTTTATACATGCACAATGTCCAATGTCCATGGCCAAATTTATGAAATGAAAAACTTTAGTTCTTATACTTTTTCAATGTTTGGTTCTTGTAACTAACATTTTTTTGTAATAAGGGTAGGATTTTATGATCACCATGTATTTATTGAATTCGTAACGGACGAAAACAAAAATGTCTATAAATTACAACTATAGTCAATGGCAGCATCCATGCATATCCTGCAAATACTAGCTGTAATCCTTAATTTCTGTTCAATATTCATCCTTGGTTCAGACAACTGAAAACGTCACAGTTGTTATTCTAACGTGTAATCTTCATGGACTATCACTTTCATAGTCTTGAGAATTTAAAGATGAGTTGATGTGCAGTGTACACACTAATTAATTAAAGATGTATATTATGTAAAATACACATTGAACCGCATGCGTGGTGTGTTTTACCATGAAATTATATAGCACACACGTACACACATTTGCAATTATCAATTTCCCGGTTTTTATTTGCTTCTTAAATAATGGCGCGGCGATGCGAATTTAACATTTATTGAAAATAGGGTAAAAATATTCTGCGATGAAAAAATAACATTTGAAAGCCGTAGAATGTCGCTTCCATATTGCATTTCTCATTCCTTTGAAGAAGCTAACGGACTCCTATTCAGTTATTCACAGCATCGTACCTTTGAAAGTTTAAACATAAAAGCAAAGACTACCCGTTCAGCAGTTTGACTCGCATTATACTTTAACACGGATGCAAATGCACGAGAAAATTGAAAAATGATTTCTGATTCAATGTGCAATTTGGTTTCATACAAATCCGAGGTACACATCGGAACAAAAGATCTAAGCTGCGTTCTTGCGTGCCGATGGGCTGGTGGCATTTATCACCTCATATCCCTGGTAACTAACTACATGTAGCGATGTAGCAAAACTTTTTTCGTCAACGATGCTCAAGTATAGCATTACCTCGAGTGCACTTTGCTGAAGTCAGCATAATGGGCAAGCAGGCAAGCAGTGGGTGTAGCAGGCATGGCGTTTGGGAGATATGGATTGTGATACAGACATAAAAGAACACGACATGTGGTTGTGATAGGGTTACCTTATCAACACGCAAAACACAGTCATGCACATGGGATTTTGAACAGATGTTCCCACCCCCGTCGCCAAAAGACTCAAGTTCGATATATAAATCTGTAATATTTCACTGTTATAAGGCTTTGCTATGGAGTCTAACCAATTTTATGAATTTGGACGTTTCCTGATCAAGGTGTTTGGCCGTCTGGAGCACCTGGAAAAGTCAGGGCAAATAATTTCACCTATAACAGTCAGGGAAATTCGTGTAAGGTACGGAATAGTGTCTGGTGTAGGTCTGGTGAGGGTCTGGAAATGATGAACATGCAGACATGGGTGGAGTAGTGTGTTTAAAATTCAGAAAAAGGAAAATTTAATGACATTAACTTGAACGTCCCCCAATAGCAGAACCATGGATGGAAACCCTGCATGATGAGAAACTGTGGGGGTAAGACTTCGTTGATGTTTGACTTCGATTTAGCTTAGTTTTCCTGTTTTTAAGAATTATAAAATTTGTCAAATTGGCTGTATGCATAGACTGCATTTTCATACATAGTGCATTTTTATAACAGGAGCAGGACCTGTACGTACATACATGTATGTACATGTACATGTATCTTGTCTTGATCATGTTAGGGTGCTTCCATACTTTTTTTGCTGTTCAAAGTTCATTTTTTCTACTTCTTGCATATTTGTATTGTTAAAAACCATTTTTTATATTACAATGGCAAAACCTATTCAATAAGATGCGTATTACAATGAGATTAACATTTATTTGCAAATTATTTAACCATTAAAAGTAAATATATAGGGTGCTTCCATACTTTTGTCTACTGTAGGTGTCATTGATTGCTCTCATGATGTATGAATTGTCTCAAATACCGCCTCTTCCCAAGTATTTCGTTTGCATTTTTAAGCGACATGAGGTATTGCCTGTTTGCGCTACTTCCGGGATGTGGCCATGCATGAAACCATTTTCAATCTAAAATCTGCTGGCCAGTTAACACCCGCGTTGCAATTGCTTGCCCTGGCCGTAGGGGACTTCATGGCTTGACAGTGGGTTGCGCCAAAGTGACCTTGCCACACCCATACGCAAATAACGCCCAGGTGAAAATTAATATGTTAGCTTAACGAATTTTCAAGTGCAACTTTTTAATGGCACCCTGTGTACGAAGGGGTGAAAAAGCTGGTACCAAAACAGATGTCGGCAGTCCATTTAGCCATGCTCCAAACACGCCGTTTCAGGTCCGTTCGTAAATTCATAAGAAATTACTTTCTCAAAATAAACACGTCTAACCTGGGCATGCATGTTCCCTGTCAGTCACCACTATTGGATTGGACGTTAGAGCGTTGCCCCTTGCGCATTTTTCCCCGTCCGTACCTTGCTTCGGGCAAAATATTACAACCACTGGAAATATCATTCGAGGGTCTATGACCCTCCCACATTCGAAAGTGAAACTGACGAGTCAGTGGTTTTGGGCCAGTGTCAAGTACTAATACCCTATGATGCTTTGTTAAATTTCCTAAGGACCTAGTATTGGGAGTGTGCAGCGAAAGGGTAGCCATCTAGTGGCAGTCGAGTAAGAAAGTAGGATACTTTCAGCAAATAACATGGCGAAATTCGATAAAATCAGGCTCGTGGCCCAAAAATAAATACGGAATGCTTTAAATACCAACAAAGAGTGTTATTGGGTACCACGGAGTTGGTCAAAACCGTTAAAATAATAATTAGCCTGCATTTACGAGCTTATTTGAGGAAAATGAAAAACTTCCAATTGCATGTGAGGCTTTTATCCTACTCTCGCGGCCATGAAAGTGGCTGACAGCAGCGCCACCAGTGGCGCTGCACACTCCCAATATGGTCTTGCTAGTTTGCTGCTTTGGGAATCGGCCGGCGGTGTCATAAACAAACATAAAATAAAGTTATGCGTACGGAAATATCAAAGGGCATGACGGATGTGTAGCAAAATGATACATCGCATATACATGGATTACATGAGAAGTATAAAATAATCAAGTAATATCATTTTCGGCGTTTGGTTTTAAGACCCTCGGTATAAAACAATAAAAGTGAATGCTAAAAGTGTTTCGTACTAAAATTAAGTGGCTATTAGGGAACAAATGC
The DNA here is from genome assembly GCA_034695085.1 of Cylindroiulus punctatus. NCBI lineage: Eukaryota > Metazoa > Arthropoda > Diplopoda > Julida > Julidae > Cylindroiulus > Cylindroiulus punctatus. Next base: position 3,720 of record JAQFYZ010004743.1, on the reverse strand, counting down.
CTCTTGGCCCTTAATTTATATGACTTATTATCATATGTGCTACCCAAAACATCTCGAGTTTGTCCGCCCCATGCGAGGCAGACTCGCCTCTGAGATATGAATATATTTTTTCCCCCGTCGATATTATTCATTGGATTTTTGGATGACGTTTGAAATAATTGAATAACCCGGTAATCATTTTTTGAACTGATATCGATTTCCAACTGCGCCTCTTCCCAATCTTCAGTCGTTTTGTCTGATGTACTTTTTAACTAGATGAGATGACGCCCATAACTTGAACTTTATATATAACAACCAGTCTTGAAATTCAAGTATTTTTTGAAATGAAGATGGAAATGCATTGCAGGAGGAGATGGGGAGGGTGACGATGTTTATACCTGTATGGCGACTGTAATCCTAGGGCTCTTAGGTTACACTGTAGTGACTTTACTTCTTTTTTTTCTTGCTTTTACAAAAAGTGCTTCATCACGATTCGTGGTATCCATCTATGTCTTGTTTTTTAAGTACATCTGCAGGTACCGGTAACTTTTTATTATTCCTGTGGCTGACTTAATTTCTAGCCCGTGGAGGCTTTGGCTCTGTTTTTTATGCCTCATTTTGATTTCATCGCCCAATTTCTCGAAATTCTACCAGTTATGTTGTAGCTTTTGTTGTTAACGTCCTTTTCTCGGCTGATGAATGGAGGCCTCTGTGCTTTTCAAATTTTCTACATAATATATTAATAATACATGCAAGTCGATGACAGACATTCGAGTTTGAAAGAAATAAGAGCGTCCAGATTCGTGAACACGGCAGCATACATGGTCATTTGTACGTGTTTTATGACTTAATTAAATGTCATGTGCAGTATTTTTGAGCAGTTATTGCACATTGGCTCCTGCTATTAGGTCATGATACTTCGTTACTCAAACAGGCTGACCTCACTAAAAAATTATTTAGGCTGAAAGTTAAACGTTTTATGCCATTATTAATATAGTTAGCATTTAATTGCCAAAACATTTAAATATACAATTTATATTTATAAACCAGCATAATTTATTTATGATAAGGGATTGAAAAGAATAGTTGTGGTTTACTATTTTCACCCGAGCTAGAATTACCTGAGCTGAACACGGGAGCATACATGGTCATTTATACGTGTTTCATGATGCCATCCATACATGATACATGTTATTCTACTATTGTTTTCCCCTGTGTAAATATGCGACATTGTAATCCTTTTCAACGGGCATGGATGGGTTTACTACAACAATGTCATTTTCTTTGAAAGCAGTGAAATGCTACGTCTAAGTGCTTGTCACATATGCCAGAATGCAAATTCGTTTTCGAGTATGCATGGTCTCAAATATAGCCTACCTTCCGGATTTATATTCGTCTACACAACCTAACCATTTCAACAAAGTACATTATACTAACCTTGAGCGCACCTTATCATTTTCTAAATGGATTCATTGATAGGCATTGAAAAAAAAAAAGGTGTAGCATATTGAAATGTAAGTGTATTTATTGGCTGGAAATTGAGAGTACAATAGAGAGAAAAGCTTTCTTAAGTTTCGCCACTAATTGGTGCCTTATACCTGGCAGAATTATACTGTAGTCGCCATTTAGAATAGACATTCATTCAACCCACCTCTATATTCAAGGTAATCCTGACATTGACAGTCTCTTTGGATTAATTAATGCCTTCGTGGCGTTTGGTGCATTTGATTGTTTGTTTGTTGGAAACACTCAAACACTGCACGGCGATATGCATGTATATTTAACTCGTCTTAAAGGAATTTCTCTTACACCAACTCACCTAGCTATGAGCAGGTTACTTTAAAGTCTGTCACCTAGTGCTGACATGTTTCAAAATGGTTTGGTGTGCCTGAAAGGAAAAATCCCCATGCAGATTTTCAAATATCAAGTATATTACTCAAAAAATTAAAAAGAATGAAACAGCCTTCCTTCTGCATGCACACGAAATTGTTTTTTTATTTTTTTATTTTACATCCATGCATTTACTTTTTCTGCAAATTTCAAAAGGTTTGTCACGGTCGTACAAATTGAAAAGGAATGAAATGTTAGCATTCAAGCTTCATGGCTGCAGGGGAAACAAAAATCAGTCAGTGATAGCTATCCTGATACAATGAAATCTTTAGATTCATGTTCAAAGAAAACAAATTTCGGCAAAACATCAGTTTGGACGATGCAACATCGATATGAAATTAACTTTTTCTTCCCGAAATCATACATGCGTGGCATTTTTTTTACAAAGATGTACTCGGCAGAGTTTTGCATACACATTCTTCGGAAATACTGTATTTACTCACCACGAACATACGAATTAGGCTATCTCATGGTATTGTTTTTCTTTCCCCGTAACATTCTTTCACTCTCCAATTATTCTAACTGCGTGCAATAAGCTGTATGGAGTACGATAACCTGAATATGTGCACTTATGATGTGACCTTGCAACATGCTGCATGCGAGGCATGGAAGGCAACAGTAATTCACTCATTAAGTTGCATCTAGTTTGGACAATTGCACAGACATTAAGCACGCAAAAAAGCATTTTTTGTATATTAATTGCTTTTCATTCTGTAATTGAATTTGACCGATGTGCAGTACCTTATTCTTAATGTTGATTTAAAAAGTGAGCCATTGCATTAAATCCATAATGCATGCACCGAAAATTGCAATCAAATTGTCCAATTAATTCTCAATACAATGTTCGTAAATTAATGGCTACTTTCCTGCTTGAGTACTATAGCAGTTTTTTCCTTCACCCTAAGACTCTACTTGCAGTTTTACTACGACATGAAGCTAATTTATTTCCATAAATAAGATAATGTCGACCTCGGTCGCCTGGAGGGTCACCAATTAAGCTAAAGGGTTGCTGTTTTGGATTCCTTCACGGAAAGTCTTATCTTCGTTTTGACGACAATTCTATAATGAACACGTTTGGCATATACAGAGTTGCATCCCATCTGATAACATTTCGTAAACGATATACATTGTAGTGTATACCCCTTATTATGATTGTGAGCTGTGTCATTATATTCATAATTTTTCGTGTGGCAAATTAAGTCGTTTTTCACCTGACATATTCAGCTTAATGTCTGTCTCACTGTTCAAAACGAAGTTTGTAATAATGATACGGAAACGCCTGCAATTGAGTTTTTGAAAGATATCGTAAATCCACATGGCATTCAGATTTGCATATAGAATCTTAGTTAATGCGAAGGCCAAATATTGTTTTTGTCCCCCCTGTGCTGCTCGCTGTTATTCACGTGGTAATCACGAAATCTCATTAGTAACAATATGGGACGATAGTTAACAAACAATGTTGCTAACGGTGTTACAGGATGGCACACATACATGTAAGCATGATCATGAGCGTAATCCTTGGCGTCTCCTGCTGTGCAAAACCAAAGTGACTGACGAAGTAAACTTTAATTACATGTACGTCCAAAAAACTGTAGAACGTCTGCTTCTGTCGGTCGATTAGACCTTAATTAGTTTAAACATTATTTTCGGACTTTAGTTTGTGGGAAAACTATAAAAACGTTGTTGATAACCCTGATGTGTCAGAATAAGAATAGTCAAATCCAGCCTGCCATCTGGTGGACATCATGAACTTGATCACCTGTTTGATGCAGTAAATCTATAGTAGAACCACGAAGTGATGGAACTGGGCTGAAAGCGCCGACCAATAGAATCCAATCGCCAGTTTGCGAT
>JAQFYZ010004742.1:0-10543 GCA_034695085.1 Cylindroiulus punctatus | reverse complement strand
TTGACTTCAATGTCATAAATTTCATCAAACTTGACTTCAATGTTCTATATATAAAATTCACCCAATTTGACTGCATGCAATGTGATAAATATCATTCAATCCAATCTGACTTCAATGTCAAATTGTCAGATCTGACTTATATTTTATCAAACTCGACCTCAATGTCCTAAAATTCACCCAATTTTACTGCAAATTGACTGCAATGTCCTAAATATCATTCAATCCAATTCGACTTCAATGTCCCAAATTTCATCCAATTCGACTTCAATGTCCCAAATTTCATCAAACTCGACTTCAATGTCCTAAAATTCACCCAATTTGACTGCAATGTCCTAAATATCATTCAATCCAATTTGACTTCAATGTCTCAAATTTCGTCAAACTCGACTTCAATGCCCTAAAACTCACCTAATTTGTCTTGAATGCCCAAAATTCCATCTTATTTTACTTCAGTATGACCCATAGTTTGTGACATAGTACAAAGGCTTTTTTCCAGCTAAATCAGCAAAAAGCAGCTCGTTGGTCACGAGATGTTCTTCAGGGTCTGTTTACTGCAACAATTAATGAGACCTGGTCCCACGAAGACGTCACCAGATATCTTTCAGATTGTTGGCAGTCCAACTGCCATCCGAGCCCAGATTCTCATTAGACGCGGGTCCTAATGAGGGTCAGGGAGCGCTGCAGTCGTTGGGCCCCTCGGAGCAAAATCATTCAGAAAGACAAACAAGAATTGATTTTCCGTCACAAAAGCAAAACACGAAAGTGGAACAAAGGAATGCCAAAAATACACATCCAAAAATGGACGGAAAAAAGCATAGTGGAGAAAAACAAAAAACAGTCCAAGACAAAAACAAAAATCGAAAAAGGCAACCATGAAATCCCCGGCATATTTAGCACCGTTTGATCCCCCAGTCTTCTCATTTTAATAAAAGGTCAAAGGATCATGAGCGACATCGAGAGACATCGATTTTCCCTCCGGAGAATCAACAAAAGACGAGAGCGTGCACGATTGTGGAAATCACTTTCAACTAATTTTCAATGGAGTCTCTCTCTCTCTGTATTAAATAAAATATTTGGCCCTTTGATGCATTGCCGGAAATGAAGCTGAGAAAAAAGCGCTTCATTTCCTGCAGTTGAAAATTGCAAATGCGAAACGAGCTGACGTCTTTAATGCTCTTAATGACATTCCCGACGGTGTTTATTCAGGGTTTGTTTCATTCGACATGGCCCGTAATCTTGTTATTGTTATTCAGATTATTGGAATTTGCTTAGCGTTGTGCTAACGAACCTCATCCATCGGACATGATCAACACGTGACCGGGTTATGGGCATAACTTTTATCGGTATCCGGGGATGATTTCGTGATGTTTAATTCCAGCTGTTAGGTCACTCGGAGCCGTTAGCCAGAAAGTTTGATCAGAAAGTTTGATCAGAAAGTTCCAACCAATAGTTTAAGCTGAATATGCAATACTTTTGTTTGGGAGTAAGGTTTCATCCACGAGCTTCAACAGAATCTTGAATCCGAGAGTTGAACGATAACGTTTCACACCATAGTTTTATCATATAGCTTCGACAGAACGTTTTATCAGATAAGTTTCAGCAGAACGTTTAATTTGATAGTGTCAGCAGATAATTACAGTGTATCTTCCAAGTGTGTAATCCAAGGTTCAATATACCATAGAATCAAATTGCGCCAGAAGAAAGTTTCACACACAGTTTCATCGGAACGTTTCATTCATAGCCGCTACCTTTATCAGACTGTTTTAACAAAACAGTTCATCCAATTGTTTCACTAGAAGGTTTCACCCGGCAGTCTCGTGAGAACATTCATTCAATAGTTTCATTCAACAATTTTATCAGAATGTTTCATCCCCAACTTTCGTTAGAACGTTTCATCCCCAACTTTCTTTAGAACGTTTCATCATTAGAACTTTCATCCAACGTTTCATCATAACAACGCTTCATCATTAGAACGTTTCATTCAATGTTTCATCATTCAATGTTTCATCATTAGAACGTTTCATCTAACGTTTCATCATTAGAACGTTTCATCATTAGAACGTTTCTTCCAACGTTTCATCATTCCAACGTTTCATTCAATGTTTCATCATTAGAACGTTTCATCCAACGTTTCATCATTACAACGTTTCATTCAATGTTTCATCATTAGAACGTTTCATCCAACGTTTCATCTAACGTTTCATCATTCAATGTTTCATCATTAGAACGTTTCATATTATGTTTCAGCATTAGAACGTTTCATCCCACGTTTCATCCCACGTTTCATCATTAGAACGTTTCATCCCACGTTTCATCATTAGAACGTTTCATCCCACGTTTCATCATTCGAACGGTTCATCCCACGTTTCATCATTCGAACGGTTCATCCCACGTTTCATCATTAGAACATCTCATCCAAACGTTTCACCTGGCAGCTTCATGGAAACATTTCATCCAACAGTTTTATCAGAACGTTTCATATAAACTGATAATCAATGTGCCCCTGAAGCACAGCAAACCTTGCATACTCGCTAGCAAGGTTTGCTACCATACAGGGGCAGCTTTCTGATTTGTGCGCTGTGCATTGCATATTACATTTGTAGTCACATGAGGTGTGTTTACAACACCATCGCTGCATTGAAGGTCTGCATCTACATGCACTTGCCTGAAGCCTATTTTTAAGACTGAAAACGTCCATTTTGCCAGTAAATCGCCCGATTTGTTCAGAGTGCAGTTCGTGCACTCGGTGCAAGGGAAAGACGAAGTTGGTGCGTGCTTGGAATTGTAAGCACGTTCTCGAGCGGAGCTTCCCCACGAATTCAGACTAACCTATTTGCTTTTTCATTAGGTATAACGTCGAGGCGACAGAAAGGGTTTTAAGGTGGCGCCATCCGTCCATGCCATGACATTCTCTTATTTGTTTTGCGAGATAACATGGGCCAAACAATGACGTTCTATAGTAGAACTACGAAGATATGGAACTGGACTGAAAGCGCCGACCAATAGAATCCAATCGCCAGTTTGCGACTGACTAAGTCCAGTATTTTCGCATACAGCGCCACTGGTGAGAGGAAGAAGCTCAACAAAAAAAAATACATTGGAGGCGCTTCAGCTCGAGGCGTCAGCCATTTTCCTTTCAACAACTAAAAACCAGGAATCCCTAATCGATAAGCGACACCTCTCTGATTGGCTGTCCTTCAGTTCCATCAGTTCGTATTTCCACTATAGGAATTTAGTTATTTCTAGCAATTATAGCGTGACATTCTCCTCTAGGACGCTAAGTTCGTGCTTAATAAACAAACTGATCCCAGATCTTACCTTATATTTTCGTCCTCCACGTACGTCCTCTGATCCCGCATAGTTGATGGACATTCCAATCGTGGGTACCCCACAGACGGACTCTGGACCAATAGGGAGACACGTGGCATCGTTGAGGGTTTGGATGTCACTTGTATGTCCGATGAAATGTATGACTTGTATATCCGAAAATGTCCCAGTTGAACTCGAAAATGCCGAAGTTTTTTTAGAGTGCGAACAGTCCTTTCCATCTGCAATTAAACAATAAAACTTACTATGTAATAATGCAAAACCTCAGTTCTACCAACATTTTGCAATGATTATTAAACCCAGTCTTTGCACCAACTCGGCCGTGCAAGATATTCGAAACAAATTCAGTCCCATTTTGCAGCCTAATCTCGACCCCCTCTACTCTACAACTTTCAAATTGAAACTGGACCTCTAACATTCGCGGATTAAAAGTTAGGGGATCTCAAAGTTAAGGCCCAACGAAAGTGCATTGTGACTTTGGGGACACCCTGCACAAAATTGCGAACCACTATTTCTTCTTTCCTGATCAACATATCAAAATATTTTTTTTGTAAACAGTAAGAGGGCCTTACGTTTTATTAGATGTGCTTTTTGACAACTTGTGGAAATGCATATGATATTAACAGAAACGATAATTCTATGTTGGACTTTTTATATTGCTTTATGAGCGATAGATGGCAGCCCCTGCCGTCTGAATGGGAATATAAGAGATCTAGAATTTGGAACAATTCTAAAAACGTAATGTCTTTTCATTTTAAACAGCACAGAAACTTACTATCAATATAAACTTTAAATTAAAACATTTAGTTTCATTTGAAATTATCATATCTGTCCAAAATTATGACAATTCAATTGCAAAAAATCTTTTAATGGGCTTCAAACGTTTATTAGACATCAGGCTCGGATACTGAATAGCCAACAAGCAAGTTCAGATTTCCAAAGTGTGCTCCCCCTGCACAAAACCGCTAGGTAAATTGACCTCCACTACAGCTTTGCAGTGGGAATATTAATGTACGCTTTACATTAAGCCCTGCTGCAAGTGTCCAAAATAGTCATATTTCAACACACCTGCACTGGCAGTCACAACGTCTTTTTCGTGGCATTTTGGTGCCAAGCCAAAACTAATGACCCCTAATCATCAGGCAATCCCTGCCAGCCTGAAAGCCATCAGGAGAAGCTCACTTTCTCATTGCGTCTATGGCGGAGCAGGGCTAAACTTCAGATTTAAGTCTTGCGTCACATCCAGCGTCAAATGAGAGCCTCAGTGGCCCGTTGCAAAACTCAGCTCAAATTCCAATCAGGCAGATAGTTCGAGCAAGGTTAATGACGTCAGTGACGTCACTGATGCGGATCATAAAGCGCGGGGTTAACGTGTTCCCGTCCCAGACGTTGCCCAAAACGTGTGGAATTTTAATTAAAAGCCGTCCTAGTGCGACGAAAAGCGCAGTCTTGGGGGGCAGAGCGTCAATTTTAATTAAACAAGTATCGCTTTTATGAGTGATATTTTGAGCGGCGCTGCGGAGCGGCTCCAAATCCGTGCTAATTCGCATCCGAAACATCTAATTCCTCTTAAATGCCAAATGCGTTTCAATGAATATTATTAAGCACGAAGCGAATCAATAATGGCCGTGTCAGGCGCGTTTTCCGCTGGGGCGAACTGCAATGAGGGCTAATTCAATTAGGACAAGACGCAGCACATGAGGCGAACATTCGCAGAAAAGGAATGGAAAAAAGATAACTCGGAGCAGAAATCAAAGCGATGTACATGCAGGATGAGGAGTGACGTCTGGATATACCCTGCAACTGGGGCGTGCCTCAGCTTTAATTAGAGAAAACGGAACCGACAACCAAACAAAAACGAGACAACAAACCCTGGATCAACAGCTGGTTAAGATTCGCACGCCTCAAACGCGCGTTTTTGTTGCAAACGCAAATGCGAAATTTGTGTGGACGTGAAAGTGGGAAACAAACTGCGAAGTCTTTAGAAACAAGCTCGCGACAATCTCGATGCAAACTTTCTGGAAATTTCGATGTTGGCAGGTGGGGAGCTGACGTTTTCATCTGAATGCACGGAATTTATGCAGTCGAACCACGATTGCATAAGTTCCCAGCAATAATTTTACACCAAAAATTGCAGTCTCAATGCACTTTGGGCCATAAAAATGCATTCCTGGAATGCAGTTTTATTATTATTATTTATTCAAGAACGCCATAAGTTGACGTTCATAAGTATTAATACCTGCCATAAGTGGCAGGTATTAATAAGCAGTGCTGTCAATTTGCCATCTAATGCAACAGTATTGCTGTAACTTTGCCATTTATGTAACAGTATTGCAGAAAATGGCACATTCTGCTACTAAAGTGCAATTATTATCCTCTTTTTCGGCAATTAATGTTCAAAAACTGCGTTTTTCTATCATTAATGGCAAATACGCATTTTTAGCATTCATTTTTCTATCATTAATGCTAAAACTGCATTTCTTTAACATTAACATTTCTTCATAATGTTTTACCATTAATACAAAAAGGCATTTTTTAGCATTCGCTTTGCTTGCTGAAGTTACATTTTTTAAACATTAATACAAAAAAATCTATTTCTTCAACATTCACTTTTTTTTGCATTTTTCTACCATTGATGGCAAATGCATTTAAATATTCGCTGTTTTAATCTAACCACCATCATACGGATCTCAAGTCAAGAACACTCCAGTCAAGTATGAACATGCAAAACAGGTTTACATTGACTTAGGGGGTATCTTAAAGCATGCTTGACAGATGTATTAATACAAAAAGGCATTTCTAGCCTTTTTCTACCACTGATGGCAAAAAATGCATTTTTTAATATTCACTTTTTTAATCAAACCACCACCATACGGATTCTCAACTCAAGCCCACTCCAGTCAAGTATGAACATTCAAAACAAGTTTACATTGACTCGTGACAGATGCAGGAAATCGAAGCTAAAACTAAAGTTATTTTTGATACAGCACGAGTTGCCAAAGCCAGAATTTTTTCGTATCACTTCAACCCACTGGCCATCAAGTTCTTCCGCGAAGACGTCAGTTTCGCCATATTTCTCATGTTCAAACGCTGTAGACGTTAAGACAGCCTTATCGGTCCGCAATTGGAGTCGAAGTACCCGAAGTAAAAACGGGAAGAGATAAAAAACAACAGCGAGGCAGCAGATAAAAAGTTGAGGAAAATAAGTACGTGCGGTTAGATACCGGCTGAGGGACATGATATACACGGTTTATCCTTACAACTTTTTCTTGGCGATGCTTCTGCTTTTTTGCGGTGAAGAAAAGAAGGGCAGGGGTTCGGCAGTGAAAGAAATCAACACCAGGGTATAAAAGGCGAATTTACGAGATAAATAAAAAAGAAGGGCGGTGGCGGGAGGCGATCCCGGGCAGGGAAAATCGGACGCCCAAGTGCCCGTGGGGGAAGATTCGGGACGTAAAAATTGATTGCTCATAAAATACGCACAACCGGGCCAAAAAGCTCCTCGCAGAGCTCGGATAAGACTTCCGGTAGCTGCTTGGAGAAGGACTCGAGTGGTGGGGGTCCTCCAATTTGGAGACGGAAGTGAGGGCTGGTGGCCATCAATGGCGCCAATATCGATAGACGTGACATCATTTCATGGGGTGCCCTAAGAGCAGTTCAGCCATTGTTAAAGCAACCGAAACCACAATCCAGGCGTGAACTGCTAGCACATTCTTTATGACGGACAATCCCAAAGGAACTCGTAACAACCACCACTCTACGCCTCAAAGAGTCTGGTATCAAATTTCACGCCAAACAGTATTTTTAAAAAAAAATTTATAACAATTTATGCGCAATTTTTTATTGATCAGACGCATCTTCACGCCAGAAAGGGTCAGATGTTGCCTTCAACTTGCCATTTTATTAAATCCTCCAAGACATCGAAACTAAAATGAATATATAAGTCAATGAAAATGAATATCTCATCACTACGGAGGTTAGGAAATGTTTCACCAAAACGGGAAAACATATGAATTGTCATGGAATTAATACTTCCTTACTGGTCTTTCTTAGGCATTTAAGACAGCATTACACTTCTTGAATGCATACATTAAACACAAACTTTGTTACTCTTGCAGACACTGTCTTATTCAGTATTGACATCTAAGCAAATCGTGATGCGAGACAAAATGATGACCTACCGTAAATTGTCACGGAATACTTCCCTACTGATCTTTCTTATACCCTTTGAGATTGTATCAAACTTCCTGAATGTATCAAAACCTAATTACCCCCTAACTTTGTTACCCTTAGCATAAACTGTCTTGTCTAGTCTTGACCTCTAAGCAATTCGTATGCCCAGATTGACAATCTGGGTAGGTAGGAGTTACCCACAGCCCACTGTCTTGTTTACTATAGTAGAACCATGAAGCGATGGAACTGAAGGACAGCCAATCAGAGAGATGTAACTTGTCGATTAGCGCTTCCATGTTTCTTCAGTCGATGAAAATCCATTCATGTGGCACTGATTGTAATTGTTGGTCGGCACATTTGACACAGTTCCATCACCTCTTGCTTTGACTATAGTCTATGGCATAGGCTGTGTGCTTTTCAAGCACGTTGCACAGAATGCATCATAGATGGCGCTAGCATTTTAGTTGAAATCCCATTCGCCCCAGCTAGCGCGTTGATGCTTTATGGGTCTAAGGGTAAAAATCCATCAGGATCAGCAATATATCCCATAAATACTGTTTGATAAGTCGTAATTTATTGTCCGTAAAAGCGGCCGGGTTTGCGCGGATGCCGAGGAGCGTCTTATCTGCCGGATCGATACCCACCCCCAACCCGAGGCATCGATTGATCGATGTATCGACTGCGTCCTCGAAAGGGACAAAAACAGACCCTATTATAGGTTGAACAAAGCGAAGGCTAAAAGGCAATTGGGAGGGAGGCTGAAATATTTGTTTGTTTTTCACTTTTCTGGCTCCAATTAGGCTCCAGCTTGGCTGGAAGAAGCTGGCAAATGATGTCAACTATGAAGTTTGCCAGATCCGAACAAAGCCGCAATCTCAGCAACCTTAGCGTATAAAACAGACTCGAACGAGGGCATTTTATTTATGAGGCTTTGGGTATACTCTAGCATAGTCCCCGGCTGCAAACTATTATCTCGATTATTTTAACTGTACACCAAACCTAGCAATGTAATGTTCGCTTTAGCTGTGGTGAGTTGTGGAAAAGTTATGGTGGTGGTGTGGGGTTTTAGGTCCGTGCTTTTGATTGGTCAATTCGTGAAAAGGGGAGGAGTCATGGCGTCGGTGGGGCAAACGTGCGTTGTGACTTTGGGGACACCCTGCATAAAATTTCCACCAGGCAAAAAACTTGTTCCACACGTTCGCTTTAACAAATATATAAAAACGCTCAATTTCTTTCCTACGGTGTAGAATGTTTCGCCCACTACTGACACGTTTGCTCCTTTAAGTCGCGAATTACGCCCTTCATAATTAAACAAATAAAGATTCGCGCTTGCATCATCAAAAAAAGCAAGCGTGAGTATGGGACCAACGGTTTTTTCAAACCGCTTTCGATGAGCCTTAAGATGTTCACGTTTAGAGCAGGGACTATACTGTTGTACACCGGAGGATTAGCATGCACCATCCGGCCAGCGCACTTTCCGAGCCTGCTTGGATCATTTTCATGTACACGTATATTGTTGCACATCTTTGAAGCACAAATCGCCAGCTAAGAACCCTAGCTGGCAATTCGGACCGCTTTCAACGTGTATCACGGCATAACTAGGTTAGTGCTATGTCCAGATCGATGATGCCTATTTTCGTCCGTCCAAATGCTCGATAGTAAATCAGAACAATGCCATCAGTCATCGCGTATATTCAGCAGGGGCCGAAACATCTGGATGCTAAAAGCATCTCCTCTTGGCGGCCAAATTCGACCGAGCAGGGCTCAAAGTTCGGGTCGATAAAAGGTTTGGCATACAACGGGTTTTATTTGAATTTGGGTAAAAAATTCCGATTAATGTCTCACATTTCAACGCGTCAAACGAGATATTGACAATGGCCACCAACTCCTATGCTCCTGTCAGACCACGTTGCTTTCTACAAACTATTGAACTTCTATAACATAAGGCTGGTTTATGAAAACCAATATTTGGTCCCACAACAGTGGTCACATCAATGTCAAGAGTACGGATGATGAGTATAAACTGATGCACCAAGCCCACATTTCTGCACTGTCGAAGAGGTGCAAGGTCATCCCAGAAAATTCGCCACTACCTCTCAATATCATCATTTTAAAATAATGCAATGAATGAAGAACCTCAATTTGGAAAAAAAATCCACCATACCGGTAGATCCCTACAGCTACATTAGTAAAAAATTAGTAAGAAAGTGATGATGAGGATGTCGGTGTTTGCTGACAGTTGGGCAGCTACGTTGAAAATGTTCACCTTTAATCGCCCCTTGTTGTTTTGCTTGTCAGCTACTGCTGAAAAGCATCTTGTTTTAGCTGTCACTGCTCCATATTCGATAGTGTCATTACTGCTCAATGTCAACATTAGCAATTTGAGCATCATACGAGCAATTGTTACTGTCAATAACATGGAGCCAAAGTGAGTAGCCCAACTTCATTACTCGGTGTTATCAATATCAATATCGCATACTGGCCGTTAACAGGCGCATGCCATCACCATTATTTCAGGAAACTTGGTTGCAATTAATAATGTAGGCTCAGAGCTGCCTAATTGCCACTGGGCACAAAGTGCCATATAAAAGTTTAAAACTCCAATCCTGATGAAAATAACTCCTTCAGCTGAGATACAATTCGTACATTTTCATTCCAGACTAAATCCATATATGTTCCATTTTCGTACATTTTTCCACATTTCAAATAAAATACACGGATATAGATGTATATCATACTGGTAACGCTCTGCTGCAACTGTGCACAAAATATGCATAGTTCAACCATTCTCGTCTGGTATACTGGAGTTCTGTGGCTCCTCTCGTATGTTTCTTAATTTTTTTGTGCAACTCAACCACATCTAACAAAAACTAGCATAATAACGAAATTCTTTTATTTAGCTGTCCAACTGCCAGGCAAACACCAAAAATGGTCAGAATGATCGTATACGAAAATTAATAAACTAGAGTAGAACCACGAAGTGATGGGACTGGGCTGAAAGCGCCGACCAATAGAATCCAATCGCCAGTTTGCGATTGACTAA
>JAQFYZ010004741.1:0-10545 GCA_034695085.1 Cylindroiulus punctatus | reverse complement strand
AGAGAAATTGTTTAGTGCATGGAATTTCTTCTTTATAAGCCTGCATTCTTACTATAATCAATACGAGGATAAAAACAGTGTTGGGCATAATCATACAGTAAGTTTACTATTAGAGCAAGCAAAATATCCTCAGACAATTAAAATCATATTGAAAACTTTTGATGACATGGTGCTTGATTAGATCATACCATCCTGACATGGAAATATCCCATGCAATTCCGTATTTTATTTGTTTGTACTGAAAGGGTACGTAGCTGCACTTAAGTTTTAAGTTCTTGTCTGGTTGACATTTCGATATCTTATGCCATCACAAGCGCAATTTTTGTCTATATGGACATTTTTGAGTTCTCTTTGCACGCAATACTTGGAATTCGTTTAATTATATCACAATGAGCATTAGTCTAATTCGAGTTTAATCATGATGCTATTGTTTCAGTGTGTTAGCTCAATAGTTGAGTGTGGAAATATACCGGATTCTAGTGGATTTATAACCAGCTCTGTACACGATATCACTAGTAGGCTACTGATACATAGCTTGTGTTAATGGCACATTTTTGTTTCCTTGACCATCTTTATTGTCCCTTAATGTTGCTTCAGGACATCATAAGTTTAAGCAGGTGTCCAATTAATCATTGCAGCCATTAATGTTGATTACTCTCCAAATGCATTTGCATAAGCGAGAAAGCATTTGTGTTGTTCCTTTGCTCAAGATTAACTGTCACAATTAAAACCACAGTTAAATTGAAAAGTAGACACTCGTAAAATCTGAATAATTAACACCCGTGAAAGCTTAAAAATTGTCCGCAGTAATATTTCACTGTTAGTTGTTTACCTCCCTCCCAACATGCGAGTTTTCCCATGCATACCGCTGGATATGGGTCAGGGAAATGGCAAATAGAATTCTAAGGAACTTGTACCTTAAGCCATATTTATTAACAATTTTAGCCATTTTTTCTAACATCTCAAATTGCACGCGATCTGCTTTTAAACTGTTGGGAAAGCATTATTAAAAGGCCGCCTGTTGAAATTTTTTTCTCCCAATATCAAAATCTAACAGTAAATGAATGATCGTTGTCACATGTATGGGGATTTGCGACACTCTTCGAATACCATCCCCCTGTCAGGGCTGCGAAATGATTGACGATATAAGATGATTTTATTGAAATCTCTGATTGAATCGCTAGAATATATTACGTGCAACGGTCGGCTGTGTTTTGTCTTGTTTTTTTAGTCGAATAAAGCGGCTGAGCAAGAAAGACGAGAAGCTAATACCAGCGGTGACTACTTAATACTCACTCATTCGTTATCAGCTGTAATTATATCAAAGCTCAGGTGACAATTGTTGGGAGGGAAAACTCCTTAATTGCGGATTTGATGAGTGCTGCAACACGGCTTGTTTTTCCACTAATTATCCACTGGAAGGGAAATATTTTGACATCGAATCTGGTCTTAATTGCTCGGCTCGAACATCTCAAAGACTAGATGCAGTCCTCAAAAGTAAATGGAAATACATACATGTACGAGCAACAAAAATCTGATGGGATCTGTAATTCGATTGTGGGCAAATGGAATTTTCTCCCTTTTATATTAATTGCGATCTACGATGTAAGTTGCTACATTCTGTCAACGTCGTTCTGTGGACAGAAATAAGAGCTGATAAACGATGTAGTTTGCTGAAGATAAACTCGTTTAGTGGACCGTCCAGCTCTTAAGCTGAACACCTAAATGGTGCGTTAATTAAATTAGTTATACTCGCAGTTTGGTTTCTGCAAGTAGCACTGGCAAAATCTGTATTCACGTGTCAACAGCAAAACATGATGTTGAATGTCCAAATGTTGGTCACTAGTTTCGAACCAATGGTATTTGGGTATTGTGCATGTTCTTGCAATTACTCGTGCAAAACAATCTGTTATAATTCAATTAGATTTCTTGTCAAGCAATTGGAAAGTTACCTTCACCTCAATCCTAACCAAAGTTTTTTAACTTACAATTAAACTTTTAATTGAAGTTTTTTATTTAAAACGTTTGAATTTTTGTTTTGACAGTTCACAGCACAGTGGGGTTTGCATGCATGGTCTTTCTTTATTCTTGTTCTCTTATCTCTCAAATCAAGTAAACCTTTTACATGGTTAATAAATCGTGTACAGTATATAACACTTCAAATGTAAAGTGCATTTACTGATAGTTAATTCCGTTTGACCAATTATTTTTGTTATAGAAATTATTTTTTTTTATCGTAAATGATTGCTTTTTGTCTGATTTTGCCTTCTGTTCAGGCTAGACATTGCATTTGATTTTGGTATGCACATTGGAAATTGGAAATGTAGACTTATTTCGTTCATTTCGAACCCATGGCACATTGATTTAAGATGGAAAGAATGTAATGATCGTAATATATATGGGCATATTACATGCAGCGTATATTTCCCATCTTGCGTTCACGGACCGTTCGTTAATTTTTTAATTGCTTATTTTGACCATGGCAGACGATGCCCCTTGATATCGTCTGATGAGTAGCCACCCTGAAATTGCGGTGGCCTTTTGCCTTTTACAAATCTGAAGTACCTTTTCCGTCACGTGTCCTTACCTATGCAGTGCACGTACATGAATATGCCCGAAGATAGATAGATTTAAATGTCGAAAATAATAATGATAATAACCCTAAGAAAAGAAGGAGCTAGGAGGCCATGGCAGCCTATTCCATTCTTCTTATCAGCGAAAACGATCTTTTGTTGCACATATTTGCAGGCTAACTTCAGCTTCCAATATCATTGAAAATGGTATGCTATTAAATCAAGCGGCTTGGTACTCGCATGCATAAATCCTTCCGAATACTTCTTCAAGGCAATGCAAGCCCTGCTAGACTTGATATTATAGCTTCTTGTTTTGGCTTTCGAAGGTTTATTTCCAATTGTTATAGGGAATTACGACGGTCCATAACCCTATCATTAAGAGAGTGGGCATATTTATTACATTACACATTTGGTGATTTCGACACCCCCAAATATGCGCTCTAAATACACGCAGTATACATGGGCTACCAAAGATGATGGAATGTACTGATTGCGGCGATTTACATTTTCGGTCATAAACAAATGGCTATCAGGTAAATGCTATATGTCAGCAAATTAAGCGCCACTTATACTGTATATACACTGTAGGGTGTTTCTTGGCTTATCATCTGCATTGTCATATCTCAGTAAACGATACCAAAAAACAGGGAAACAGACATGAAACATCACTGTATAGGTGCTACAATGTATTAATGAGAAAGAACTTGATAATAATAGAAGTCAAGCAAATTGGGACAAAATACCTTAAATTTGTTATATAATTATAACAAATTATAATTATATCTGATTTATGAATATCAATAGTAGAACTTATCTTTAAAAATGGTGATTTTCCATACCGGCATTCACTAAAAAAATGTTCAGGCTCAATCTGTCTGTTAGAATATTTGTTGAACTTTACTTTTGTGTGTACATGTACATATGTTGAAAGAATTTTGCAGGCAAGCGTGAATTAATGCAAATCAGGCATCATTCTGTTGATCTATGCAGTCTCCTTCTGCATTTGAACTGTTATTCTTTGGAAATTTTCTGTCATAAAATCACAGATTCTTTAATCTCTAGTCCGTTCACTTAAAATACTGGAGAATTGTCGAAACTTGGCCTAAGTGACTATCCAAATAATGGTATATCCAATCATGTTCCATCGTGTCAAATCATGTTTACCAATTATTCGGATATTTCAATCGAAAAGCAACTATTGTACTGCACAAGTGCATAAAGAAACCATTACAATCGTCTGTACATGGTACCAGCATTGTCAGGGAAGTAAAAATCAACATTTCCAAATTTGGCCCAGTAATTGGAAGATGGAAATCGTAATTTCTACCAACATTGGCGCAGTGCAGAACTGCCAATTTAATAATTGGCGGCACCCGTTAATTTCTATGATAATGGTAATTTCATTTACCCACTAGAGCCCATAGGCATCGTTGGCATGTATCGATCACCCTTCTTCCCCAAATCAAAAGTAGTTGTTTTTTCCGTCCAAATTTAAACGAAATGCGGGTAAATGGTTTCAGGCATTTTCAACTGAACTTAATGCTAGAGTGTAATTATTATACGTTTGTTCTGGGGAAGTATACAGCACATTGAAGGCCTTAAAACGTTATCACACTGTATAATCTTTAAAATATTTAAACTTTTTGTATATTAAAGGAAGCCTGTCAGCAATTTAAAAATGCCCGCATTAATTGCTCCAGATATACTTTTCCGAATCACGGCAGAAAAAAAGCACAAAAGAGTGTTGCGAATAACCGCATGGTAAATATAGGCTCTGGCGATAAAGGAACTATTTTTTATTTCACGAATTTATTCTTGTAAGCTACTTTTTGCGTGTGCATGTGGTTTTTTATGGGGTGGGGGTGGGTGTTCTGATAAGTTTTTTAATTTTTTAATTTCCAATTTTGGACGCCCTCCTTTTTAAACGTACATGAAAAGAACATCTGCAGTGTAAAATACGTGTACGGTGATGACTTTATTATGAACTGGTCCTTTTTTATAGATTAAATATGTCCTTTGGGATGTTACCTGCACGGGTAACATCTTTTGAACATGCAAAAAATTCTACATACAGTCGTTAAATGCTAATCCTTGCGTGTTTACATGCATTTCATGTTTTTCATGCACAGTTCATGTTCACATACAGTATAAACATGTTTTTATAGCGACATTTAAGATATAAAATTATTATTTTGTTCCTTTGCAATCTCTCCAAAGCTTACCACAGTTTTAGTTTTCTGTAAACATCACTTTTCCAAATTGCCTCAAAATTCGCTTATAACCATATTCCACAAAACTGCTGATACTTGTACAGTTCCTAATGTATTGTTCATATTTTCTCCATTGGCGTTTTTAAATTACTGGTGTTAAATTGTAATAAACGTTCATGACACACCGAGATTAACCATTGCAGGTGATTTGACGTTATAAAATGACATCATATTGTTATCCTGCCAAACACCACAGATGGAATGTGGGAAAGTACCTCGCAGTAATAACCTGGCCGTGTAAAAACTGCCGAATTTTGTGAATCTAGTCATGCCTTTCGTGCCTCCGAAAGGCATCCTTTTTAATATCAATTAAGATTAGATCCGTTCTCCCTTGTCAATGTCGGTGGGACCCATGAGTAATACACACTTAAGTAACATTGCATTGAAGATGCAACGAACGTCTGCCTTGTTTTCGTTGTGGCCATTAATTTGCATGGACGAAATTGTTTGAAAGGCCACAATTAGTTGAGGGCAAGTTCAGAGCAAAGAATGTAACATTTATTACTGTCTATGTATACTTGCCTCTTAACAGGCTATGCCCGTATACATTTCATCCATAACCGACACGTGATGTGGATCCATGGATATTTAACCCTCTATCTGCGGGTTTGTGTTTTTTTCTTCTAATTTTTCCATTGTTCCCCCATCAGAAGTTCCTCGGGGCCAAATAGATGAGATTTTCCCCTCCTGTATACTTTCAGCAAGGGCTATCTGTCTGAAGTCTCTGCATTCGAGATACCCGCAAATATATATTTGAAGAATTTGCATTGATTACAGATAATTTGGCGAGTGTGTGTACCCTAGGCTAAAGTCAAGAGGTGGACTAACTCTTAATATAAAAACTCTTAAAAACCTCTGAGACCGAATCGTGACCAGAAGTTTAAATGATTTTTTTTGGCTGTTCATCTTTTTGCATGCAAGTTGCTTGCATGGTTTTAAACGAGCTGTCAGTTTTTTGTAGTTATTTGATTCCAAAAAGAATACATGGTCGAACCTCCAGCTTTGGGCGCCTGGAGACGCTGAAGATTCTTCCGATGGCCAGGTCTAGCTTGCCATGGCCTTGAAAGTTCAATTAACGATGCAAGTTACAGTTAGTAACGGTGGATTCATAATGATCTTACACGTACCGTCCATGTTGTAATTCTTTTCCGATGGCATTCAATTTTGTCCTTACATCTGTCGCATAATGGTTGTTGGTAACCTGTAAAATAAGCGTGGTAAAAACATGTCATTTTCCAGTCAAGTCAGATTTGGGTCCCAACTGCATGCAGGTATTTTGTGCCACACTCATAATTTGGCAACTTTGGCTGCATCTTACTTAAGCAGACCATTTTGTGCTTTCTTTGGTTCTGATAAATATGATATGCATGCCCTTTGTCACTTCTTTGTGCATTCTGCACATACAGTATATTGCATTGTCAGGCTCGTATTTTGGATACTTATCCTGCTCTATAATGCTCCCCATGGCGCCTAACTTAGGGAGGTCGCCTGCAGATAGCTGATCTGAAAAAATTGTTATGAATTTTTTTCTTCTTCATTACTTGACGGTTTGGGTTTTGCGAGATGATGATGATGATGAGGATAATAATAGGGATTTTGGGAAACCGCTCGCATGCCGTGTGCATGCATTGTAGATGCCTTACATGTTGTGGGAATCTCATGCGGTTCGTAGTGATTATTAACCCCCTCCCAGCCCCCTATGAGCCGCACTCTTCTTGTGGTATCGTGGTTTCGGTGGTCTTGTGCTGGTTTTAACCTTCCCCCTTACCCTTGCCTTCATCAAGTACCTCAGACAGGGCACGTGGCTGGCATGGTGCAGTCACGGTTCATCCCAACATGTTGGTTAGATCTCAACTTCATAAACGTTAAACGTCTCACGTTTTTATTTTGTTTTTTTCGTTCTTTTTTTTTGTTGCTAAATATCGAAAAGTTCAGGGACGTAAAAATTGAAGTGACCCCTAGTTATGAGCAGGTACACATCCTTTCTCCGTGTTGTTTTCGTTTTTATCGAGTTCAACGTTGTAAAAATATTCAGTTTTGAACATGCAATTTGATCATGGTATCATACGATGAGATGCATCTGAGCATCTGAGGAATTGACACCAGACAGCAGCACAGACTGCTGGCTGTATTTATTGCTTTTGTTGGTGCCTTCTTTAGTGTCAATGAACAGACAGATATTGATATGCAAAGGCTCTTAAAATGTGTAGGTGACGCCACCACATGTGAAATCTGGTCACCGTGCACTCATAGCCAGGTATACAATTTCTTACAGCCAGCCAATAAGTCGCCATTGATTCAAAGTAAGCGTGTCATGAACGTCTGTAGGAAATGCCATTTCATTAACATTCTTAATTATGTTTTCTTTATTATGTTCTTCCTTTATTGCTTTTGGGCGCCTTTTGATTTTTTTTTCTCTTGCGTTTTTCAATATTGTGGTAAATTGGTTGCAAAATTGCCTACCCTCATGGCAGGACTTGTGTGAGCACTGTTGTGTGAGGTCGGGCCATGCTGTTTCTTATGGATTCACTAATTTGCACTGTTGTAAACTGCAATTTTTGGCCAGTTCTCACCTTTTGGCTAATTTGTAAAACTGGCACCACAAAGACATATGGGTCATGAATGTGTGGAGGGAAGTGATCTGCAGACATAACGCATAACTTCGTTTTTACCTCGGTGCAAAATTCCTGTCGCCTTCTTCATATTCACGTAACCGTTTAATTAGCACGTCGAAATTAGGTCTCCATGTTTGTTTGAAGTTCAAATCTCTGCCCACGTTAGACAATAAAGATATAGAAAGCAAGCGTCTGTCATTATGCCCCCATGGATGTAATTCCTCTCATTGCAAACAATGGATTTTTGGAGGTCAACGAGCAGAAAACAAGTTTATATTAATATAATTGCTTCTACGAGAGATAAATAATATTTATTAGGCAAAATATTCAATAAACATGGCAGTACACGGAATGCTGTTTATGAGGTACCGGTCATCTGATTCACTTAAATGTAAATTCTTTTCAGATAATTATCTGATTGTTATTTATTTTTAAATCAATGGATGATATAAAAGATGTGCTTAAGCACAATTGTAATATTTACAATAACAGTACATTGTAATTAAAGAGTTATTTTGATATGTTGTGGATTATGGCTGCAATGAGCACAGTCATTTTCAAATTGCAGGCCAAGCTCGTACATTTATCGGACGTACTTACAAAAACTGACCAGTTTGTTTCAGGGCATTCACACCCCTTCGTGATGCTTCTCATATCATGATCTTCAGGTGAAAAATATTATGAATATTTGAGATTAGTTAATTTAATTTTATGGGACTTGAAATCGAATTAAACGGGTTACTGTTCTGGTTGACGACTTTTGTCTTTGAGAAAAACCTATACCGTTGCTAAATTGTGATTTCAAACAAATCAAGAAACAGAGAACTAATTGGCTATGTTGGTCACCGAACACACTTTTGTTGTCTTTTATAAATAAAGCTTTTTAAATATGATCAGACCAATTACTTAATCAGTTAAATTGGCCATGTTTGTCCGACTATCAGTCATTAAACTTTAATTATGCGCAATCGTATTTTTGGAGTCTTCCTTATTCGGATTGCATGCATATTAATGTAGACTTGTCAACTAGGAAGCTGGCATTTGCAATATGGCATTTAGTAAATCGCCGGCTAAAATATACTGCAGTGTTTTAGTAAATGAAACTAATATAATTGCGGAATCCAGGTAAAGATAAAAACGAAGAACTTAATAATTGTTTTCATAATTTCCGATTTTCATTTGAGTTGAATTTAATTTAATTTTGGATTGATTATTCACGGTTCTGATTATCCGGGAAACCTAGTTTCTCAACCTCCCAAAAAACATACTGCCCAAAATGCTCAAATTCAAATTCATAAACATGTCGTGACTTGCACAAACGTATCACAACGTTTGAATCTAAAGACGTCAGGCAAACGTAATTTTATAAATATGCCTCACGCAATCCATATTGATCCCAATCTAGAATTTGATTAATACTCTGCCTATGACAAATTCTTTTAAGCGGCAGTTGTATCTAGGTGTTGGATAACCGCTTATGGAAAGTGTTTGCTTCTCAGGCAATTTTCCCTAATGGCATTTTGCTCTTGTTCTCTTGTTGACTTTAAGGAGATTGAAGTCGACTTTTATGCATATATAATTAATCGAGTGCATTTGAACAAGGTATTTGCCAACATTTTAGAAGTATTGAGAAAACGTCTGATGTTGATTAAATGAAATAACCTTTAGCCTAACAGTGCCCGTGCGTAGGTCTATTTGAATTACTGTCTAGGCCAACTCTGCGTGAAACTTGTTGGTTCTTTTGTGCTTTATAGTAAATATAACATCATGCTGAGTTGTATCTACCTAGTGTGGCAACGAATAATTCGGTATTGAAGGCGTGGCAATTGAATTTATTTGAGTTATTCATTTGTGATTATGTTGTTCGAATGCCACGCAAGAAGTGAAAAATCAATGTTATACATGTACATGTCGCTTGATTCCCTTCCATATAAACTTAAATTGTGTAAAAAATGGTGGACTATAGGCTATATACAGTACGTAAGGTAATTCCTCACCTGAAATAATACATGTTTTACTTTCAAATCTAGGCCACACTTCAAACAAAATTTCATATACACATATCATCCTCAAGTTTTGGTTAAGTCGAATGCTAGTTGTCTTCAATTCATCCCTGTCGTGGATACATGTGTACGTGCTTTAAGTTTGTAATAGAACGATACTTGCCGTATAATTCCAGGGAATTAATCTCCTGTCATTCCAACCATTAAAGATAGTAAAACTGTTCTGTCTAATGGCTGTTGTCGAAGGTACAGAAAACAGTATTACGTTTGATGTATATTTTATAGCGCTGTTTCTATGCTGCTTTTAACAATTTGATAGATTACACTCCAGTATGTAAAGTAACTGTAAAATGTACTCTAAATGCCATATAGTTTGCGAAAACGCATTTAATAATAAAATTCACATTACCTTTTATCTTCGTCCATACATTTGATCCATTAGCTGCTTCCATTTTTGTTTTGTAGGGACAGGATTCTAAAGTGACCCCGAATTTGAACTTCGAGAACTTTTCAATAATATAACCCTCTCAGTCAAGAAATATTAATTATTGGGAATTTGAATCCGTCAAATGCGAGTATGCAATTAAACTATTTTCACACACGGATTTCAGGGAGCTGACCGTATTTTATTAGAGCTCTGTATTTGACATCATATGCAGTAAATAAAAGGACTGAACTAAAAATGTCACATAACAAGCTTTTGCTACCTGAATAGATAACCTGAGACCCACATTCCTTCATTCATTTGTACGCATACATGTACATGTACACTGTCGTAATTTATACCAATCTGCAAACTTTCATGTTATGCATTCTTGCATTGCAAGGTTACAAACTTAAGAGGTACACCTTCTGAAATCCTCACATCATGTCACTCCCAATTTTTCCGTGTAAGTCTGTTTTGAATCTGTTTTTAAGATGTTCGCGAGAGACCCAGACCTTACCCAGTACTAGTACATGAACATGTACTGTATACATGCCCACGATTAAGGTAAAAAATGTATGGTCATTAGTTACCAGGGTAACTGGGATCAATCTGACCAATTGCGGTCTGTTCCCTAGCCCACATACCGTAGATGGGGCA
>JAQFYZ010004740.1:0-10546 GCA_034695085.1 Cylindroiulus punctatus | reverse complement strand
TCCATTTAGTCGTTTGTCTTTATGCAAATGATATGGCACGTGTTGGGCAACTTACCTTTACGCAACAATGGAGTCGGTTTACAATAGGCCTAGTAATTAAGGGCTATTTTCCTGCATACTGTATAATCTTACTGACAATTACTGTAGATATTATTATCACGCACTAGTACTGTTTACAACAGCATAAGCAATTTCAAGAATTGAGCGACTTCACCTACAACTGGAAATTAGCCCGATTTGTTGTTATTTCATTCTGCAATCCAGTCAACCGTTGTCCAGACATAAACGTGTCGTCTGGTAAGATATTAAACTTTGACCTCATTATTACCAGTGAGGGAAAAGTAGTCCCTAACAGGCTCGATCCATTAAAAAAAATGGGCAGTGTGCCAAAATGACAGACACTCGTTTTCAAGTTCAACACCGCAAATACAACACATAATTTAAATTCAAAAATATTTTTTTTAAATATGTGATTATCAAAAATAGAAATGTAATTAAAACAAAATAACCGTCGAATAATTAACAAAGGTCATGCAGGTTACTATGTTTTTCATCAAAATAAAATCTTAAGTTTTATGGAATATTCGTGGAAAATAATAGATTGTATAAGAACAAGTTGATTTTCACGACTAGAAACTCGACTCAATTTTTACGTGAAGGTATGGAGTGTGGACAGGCGCATTCACATGTACACTGTAGATGTGTATACCAATTCATATTGATCTCAAATTATTCTACAACTTCCATTTTCAAACTTTTCACAATACATGCATTTCCAATTGTATCAAATCCCCTACAATATGCAACTATAAAACTCGCTCGATACTTGCCAAGGTGGTCAGCAGATGAAATCCAGTTTGTATAAGCAAATAATTCAATATTTGCATTATAAATTAGTACCTTGTGTCCTAGAATGCCAATTCCAAAGAAATTGCTTCACAAAATGTTAGTTTGAAATCCTACGTCTTCTTTAACCATGATCTTCCTCCACCCAAGCAATAATTTTGCCATCCCACCCAGGTAAAACATCATCGTCTTGCATGATCTACAAAAATAAAAAACACAACAGATTGAAATAATACATGTCAGACTTCAACATGAATCAACCGTACTACTGACCTCCTCTTTAACCATTCCATATTCGGGGTCAACTGATTTAAAATGAAAGCGATAATTTCCTGGACGATCAAACATGGTTTTAAAGTCTTGTAGCCTAATTTCTCCCAAGCTACAAAAAATTAAGGCTATGATTAATATAATATCAAAATTGATGAGTCAAACCAACATCACATCATTTGTATGAGATGAAAGTATTACCGTTTTGGTATGGATGACATAAAAGGAGTCAATGTTTTTTCTGTGAAATAAACAACTTTTGTGCTAAAATCGTTCTCCAGTTTCTGAAGGCAGAGCCCTAAACGAAATCAAAACAGAGATTTAAATCCAAACAGAAAATTATCACTTTATTTTGTAATCAGTATAAGTTAGGTCTACATTTCTCCTAAATTAAGCATGAACAATTATAGTCCAAAATATCTTTTAGGGGTGAATTATAAAATCATCAGTTCATCCTATCACCCTTTCCTAATTTTAAGGGCCTATCTGACCAAAGTATCATTTGATTTTGTAAAACAAATGTTGTAAAATGTCACACTTATTAAATACAAACTACTTCAAAAATTATTGCAGTTACCTGGGTATGACGTCACAGGAAATCTCCGTGGATCGCCAGTGGAGTCAAAATTCAACCGTTTTGAGTCAATTTGGTTATTTGATGCCTAAAATATCACATTTTATTTAAATAGCATTCATGATGATACGTCTGTTGAAATATACCTTGTAATGCCTTTCCCATAATTCCTGCATGAAAAGCACAATACATGCATTTCCCCAAATCTGACAGTTTTCAAAGGCCCAATTTCACAGACATGAGGTAAACATGATTTAAAATTGAACTTACTTTTTGAATTTCTGCTAGATGAAGTCGCTCCATGAGCAAAGCAAAACTTTGCTCCAATGTATCAATTGTATGATGCTGAGGCTCATTTCTTTTGAAACTGCACCTCAAACTCTGCAAAGCATCTCGTACAACTTGCAATTCCTCCCTCATCTTAATGGTTCAGATAAAAAAAAACATAAGTTTACAGAATTTTCCCACAAAGTCACGACTATATCGAGCTTTATTTATAAATATCTATATTTAGCAAAACAGCTTTTCGTTAGGCCAATGACCTAAACGTCGTGACTTCATGCATAAGCAGCACACGCTTTCATGGAATTTACATGTATTTTGGCAGTTATAGGTCAAAATCATACATTCAGTATACAGAGTGCAGAATTATATCGTTTAAAAAATGCATCATCCTCTATATAAACTTACCGGAGTTTTATGATTCCTGGCTTGTTCAAGTAATGCAATTTTTCTGTCTTGGTCAGCCAGCCTTGCCGTCAAACAAGCCTAAAGTATTTATTTTAATTATTGTCTGGCAAAATAAATGCTATAACATTTTAAGATGGTTTGTAAAATTATATGGCTACACCTTATGAATCGCAAATCATATTGCGCTGGCGTTAAAATTGTTATACATGTACCCAGCATAAGTTAATTTTGTCAATCAAACGAAATTAAATTCAAACTATCGTTACGTTTCACCTGCATTATTTGAATGTTTAATGTTATCATTTCCCCTCTTATTTCTATTCTTGTATATGCATGTATCTATCCATGTATACAGCATTGTTTTTCACGCCATTATTATTTCCATATTTACGAAAACAGACAACAACCCAAATAAGGAAGTGAGGTCGTAATTTAAGAGTTAATATAGGTTTACAACCCCTTTTAGTTTAAGTGTTATCAAACAATACCACTTATGTATTAAACTTCACTTACCTTTGCTTTATTTGCTACGGTTAGATTACGTACGGCATCGTCGAATTGAGATTTCTGCTGATGAACTAATTTATCCTTATTCAGCATTTGGCGCTGCAATGCGATTATTATAAGTTAGTTCAGCATCACACATTAAACATTCGACTTATTTTAGATTAACAGTTCGCTAACGTACCCTTAATTCCGCCATCTGCTGTTCTTTGACTTCTAGATTTCGAAAGCATTCCTCCTTTAAAAAAAACGACCATTAGGGTAATATTAATCAATAATTGCATGTTATTGTAAACTAATGACCAATCCCTGAACAAAAACGAAATCAATAGCATAGAAAACCCCATAATCGGTTAGAAATCAAAACTTTTTGGGTTTACCTTCATTACCTTCAAGTTTATATTCAGTTACCTCCAATACAAAAAGAGTATTTGAAACAGTGTACTTTGACTGATGACTATTATGTAGCTCAGAATTTAAATAGTTAAATACAAGGAACAACCATCAGTAAAAGGTAGAAGAACCAAAGGTTTTTATTTCAAATACAGCATATTTAGTTGGCAGGTAGTGCCAGCAGCCGATGCTTGGTCAGCCCAAAAATGTGGAAATCGTTATTGATCGAATTCAACTTTCTTTGGTATCATTACTTTCACTACTTTTATACCAGAAAACACATTGTGCTTTTCCTGTTTAAGCGCCATTTTCGATTATAGTAGTTGAAGCGCCGCCTATTGGTACTCCTTGATAACCAAATACTTGAAATAAAACTTTAGTGCTACTCGATGTTTATGATTACCCTGGACAACGACGAACATCAACTTGTTGGTAATATTACATGTAAATAAAAATGTCCAACCTTTTCGACTTCCAAACTCTGTTTCGTCAGTGAAAGTTTCGTCAGTTCGTGCCTCATTTCTAGCAACGACTTGTCTTGTTCGACCACTCTTGTCTGCAAATCCGACTGCAAAATTATTAACAATGAACCGTATAAAAACACTGGCAATTATACGTAATATAAATAAATGATAACGTTACATGCGTGATCCATCGCACTCTTCGCTCGACTTCGGTCATTATTTTTCGTTACCACTTTCTCGGTGCTGATAGGCAGCCACCAACCACACAATTGAGCTATCAATTTTCGATGCATTGTCATCCAACAGTGCGCATGATGAAATTTGTATGCGCTTGAGATTTATTACAGCACCTTGTCACTTATTCAATTTCATACTGCACTCAGATTTCTCTCGCTCGTATAATTCCCATTGCCATCGTATGTAATCCGCAATAAACACTGACGTCATCACGTGTCACGTGGAAATTATGCAAAAAGCGGCCTTAGATTGGTTGGGATCTTGCCAAAATTAATTTCATTAGCCGTGTAAACTACTGGCAGAATTATAAAAAAGAAACCGAGCTCGTTAAATTTCGATGACGAGCATTTGGGGAAATATAATGACAGGTGAAATTTGCCACTGGTTCACTCATAATGGTACTCATCAAGCTCTGACGTTGAAAACCAAACAAAAAAATCCATACTTAGTAAACAGGGGTTAATCGAGCTATTAACTGCCAAGGATTTACAGGAGACCAACGTGATATGAAATTGCAATTACCTTCACGTCTTCCAAGGTAGCGCAATCTTGTTTGCTTCTTTGCAGGTTGGAGTGCAAATCGTGGCATTTTTCAGACGTCTGTTGCAAATAGCTCTGAAGAGCCACCTGGAGAAGCGACGAAAAATTTGAATTTCGGACATCCTTTAAACGCGTCCAAAGAAAATTGCAGCTTTAATCTCTTCCTTACTAATTTGTCTTCGGCTGATGTCTCCCCGAAGGTGTTGGTGCCTTGATTTCGGACTTCCACCGATTCATTAGGATGCCCACTGAGGAACTGGAAAGCAGCAAAAAAATAAATGAAAAAATCTGATAAGAAAAACACAACAACAGTCCTGCATGCCAAAGCAATGACATTAAAAAGAAAAAATGCAGTACAATTAACAATGAATCATGATGTCGGATTTTCTAATTTACGAGGCACGAGATTTTGCGCTTTTTAAAAGCCTTTTTAAAAACTAAAGTACGACTGGCGCTGACTTACCAGAATACCTATCATTGCGTGTATAAAAACTAAAGAGCCATCTACCTTTTTCCAAAATATGTTCCCTTTGTAACTAATATTTATTTTTAATAAAATACATTTTTGTAACGGTGGTCGGACTTTATGATCACCCTTGCTATTTTACATTGATTCTGTATATGACTGCCAGAAAAATGTTTGTATAATAAATAATATATTAATATATAAAAAGGAATTACGCGAATATAATCTTACACGGAGCTCGTATTACGTTTGCATAATCGTTTTCGTGACAATCTAATATCTTGCAATGGCCATATTTTTGAGATTCTTAACGTGGGTGTTGAGCGAATACAAAAACCTAAATTGTTGAGCAACAAGGATTGTATTATGAATAGTTTGCTAGACCTTGTAGTTGAATGGGGGTGGGCAAATCCACACCAAGTACTGTATTCCAAATTCGTACATTACAGAGCAGTTTTCAGATAACCAAGATAATAAAAACAAAACCGGTAAATTTCATTTTCGTATCACGCAATCGGATACTCAACTGAACATGGGGGCTACCCAAATGGCCACATCCAGTCAATAAAATACCGAATAATATCTTCTGAATGACATTCAGTTATCAGTTCGTATACTACACGACTTCGAGCCATAAAATAAATCAATATCACCATTTGAAAAAGACAATTTCCCTTCCTGTCTCCTCCCCTTTTACAGCGCATAGGTGTAAGATGCATATTAATCAGATGCTAAATGAAACGATTTACAAGCCAAAATAAAGTTCATGCAAAGTAATGCAAAGTAAGAAGCGCTGCATGAATACGTGTTTTACATCAACAAACCTCAACCCCTTTAAAACATTTAACAAAGTGTGACAAAAGTTCAGCCCAGGCTGTCCTACTCATTTCTTCCATCTTCGCAGTGGAAAGCTGAGTGAAATGTCATCAGAATGAAATGTCATTAGAATCGTTCATTAAAACATTGCCAAGAATAAAAAGTATAAATTGTTATGGACGACCCTGCATTTCAAGACAATACACAGTAAATGGTATTTGTTTTCATTACAGAAGACAGTAACTTCTTTGCCTTCCAATGAGTATAGCCTTATTCGGTGGCCAGCTTCATCATACATTTTCAATAAAATCCATACAGCTATAAATATTTAGGTCAAACCCGAAATTAAAATTTCCGAGGCGTCTAAAGCCATATAACTACACTTATTTTATTGGCTGGTGAGTGATCCAAAGAAATTATCAATGGCATTTATTTGATATTTGCCAAGTCATTTCCTCGTTTTTTAGCCTATATTGTATGACCAAAAATAATTTAAGCACACGAGTCTATTAAGTGTTACAATATAAATGTATATCTCTACGTATCGCAAGCAACAGAAATGAGTCCTCAATGAGCTACAAGGATACAAAACAGAAAAGATAAAAAAAAAGATTTTTTACGACACAGGCTGCAATTGCAAACCAAATTTTGTTCCAGAGATTGCGCTCTTTAAACTACGCAGAAAAGCTTATCTTGTGGAATTGCATTATGTGCATTGCAATTCATAAAAATAAAACAGACAGTGTCACAGTCAAGATAATGGCTTTTGTATCAGCGTAAGGGTCAATGGACTTTAATATGACATGCAAATCCATTATGAAAGCACTTTGTTTTTTTGGCCTATCTCTACATGCGGTATAAGGTTAATGTTAAATGTATTCAAGAGGCGGTCTCGCTCAAAATTACAGCTAAATACCAAAAAAACCCAAATAGTTGTTAAGGAACATTCACTAAAACATTTTCTTAAAACGTTCATCCTTTTTTAATTATTTTTTGGGAGTTTTTACAGATTTTTCATAGTTTTGTCCTAGCTAAATAATACAGAAGGCAACAGTTGCTATCGCTGCTATTACTAGCAATTACATTAGAAAATTTTGTAGATACTATCGTCCTGAAAATTTCTCCATCTAGCTCCATCCAACTATACTAATGAGAGTGGGCGTTCCAAAAAAATGCAAGAAACTTACACCTAAGGAAAAGGCGAATCTTATGTTAATGCAAAAACCAGGAAAATGATTTTGAATGAGATAGAGCATAATACCAAACTAACAATGGAAAGGTTGCATGTATAGCCTTGCCAATATGCAGATTCCTGGCAATTTTCCTCAAAATGGTATGTCATAGAAAAAAAAGTTTTTCTTCAACGTGTTGAAACTGGGTAGAATGGGACAGTGTACATGATGATGTAACGAATGATTGTACAAACTTTAACGACGTAAAAAAAATTATAATATATTTACTGTACATGTACATCGAACATCTGCAAACTTTGTTAAAAGTGATTTCAAAATTTCCGTTAGTTCTGTCTTTTACTTTAGACTCATTCATTATAGTTTATACTTTAGCACAAAGCTTTAACGCCCCTTAAATAAAGCTACCTTACAAGACAAAATTCCTTACAGGAATCATCTGCTTCGACTTTAACTTGCTTGATTGAAAATTCCTTGAATCAAGTCACCCCATTCATATTCTATAATCAAGTCTACCCAAGTCAAGTAAAAAGTAGGTACATATGTAAATTTAGATTACATGCAGGACTTACATGCAAGTCAAGTTAAGTTATCTTAAAGTGGGCATGCAATCATGCATTGCAATTCGAAAGTTTGACAAGTTGTATGCATTCAGCGAAATGAGAGTAAACAAACATAACGATATTAACGTATTAGCGGAACAGATCTCTCAGGCCATTGTACTTCAGCTGACCAGACACACTTATAAGTGCAATAACGTTTACAGAAATGCCCATTATATATTTAATACATTTTGTACTCTGGAGATGTGTACTTCGTGGTGTTTATACGAACAATAAATAGTAGTGAAGCTGCCACGCACCAGCCAATGGTGCAATACACCTCATCAAAGTGCTCGCATTGTTAAGGAATACACCCTGAAATCTAGTGACCCCATTTAAAAGTTTAAAAAAAGAATAGTGTATGTAATTCACGATTCTTACCTTCCGGTTATTTCATGGAAAAAGAGTTAAAAATTACCCCACCCGGTGCGGCGTCCTGTCCTTGCTTATCATTAATCGAACATTTCTTAATTCCTCACTTCCTTAATGTTTGAACAAAGTCAGCAAGTAGCCGACCATGGTTTAGCAGTTCTTGCCACAATTTTCACTCGCATGTCACTTTACTGCAGTGCAGTGCAAGGGCAATGAAACTCAGTTCAAGTTTCTGGCGTTTGTTTCATTGATCAATGTTAGTTGCCATGGCAACCACAAAAAATTTTCGTCCATTTTTGACCATGCCGTATGATCAACCACGTGGTGTGGCTTTAAATGACATACCGACGTTGTAACAATGAACATTAACAGGCTAATTGCAGCCTTGACAACGAAAACAGTACGACAACAAACTAAAACAGTAAATTTCCGAATGAAAACAAAACTAGCTGTTTGGTTTTCCTTGGCATGATGCACTCAAAAATTAAACCTTTCTTTACATACATTGTAGATAAAACATGATTATAAATTACATTCAAAAGTGACAGATTCTCCCGTATGTGTGGAGTCCGCTTACTTAAAGACACTGTATGTGAACAAAAAATGTTCTGATTTAAAAACGTATTACAACCACTGGGTGATCATAAAATTATTATATTCATTAAAAAACATTGATTTATAATTACCAAATTTTGAAAACTAGTGGAACTAAAGTTATTTATTTCATAAATTTCGTTCATATGAAGCTGTAATTGCTTGAATCGAAATTGGGATTTACATTTTTGGAGAGCTTCAGCTGGAAATTAAGTTATAGTATTTTGTTAACATTATTTTGATGACCAGCTATAACACTATAGGATCAGGACTAGCAACTGCGAATATTCCCAAACTTCGGAAATAATTTCCGTTTAAATAGATTATCTTGAGGTTTTTAAATGGGTTAAAAATAAGAAACGAAAATTACGATGTATAAAACATCCTCTTGTGCAAAAAAGCAGAGTTTCGCAAAACTGACATGCATTTCGACAGCGTTATTTTATGACGTACTAGTTTATATATGGTATAATTAGAGGAAAACACGATTCAGCCAATGTCGGATGTAGAACACGAGAAAAACAACGGTAAAACTGTTTATCATGAGCTAGTGCCATCCCTCTGAACTAGTAACACTATGACTTTTGGTAACAAGCAGTTTCAAAGAAAACTGGTCTCGTCCATCGCAAACAGCACAACGAGCTAAAACGAGTTGTAAAACTAGCAGGCGAGGTCAATCGTAAGGTTGTAAGGCCTCATGAAACGTGTAGGCGGTAAATTATAAGTGCCAGCCCTATTACATCCCCTTAATTGCAATATAACAGGTATGGCCCCCAATGATTTGAGCAGACTTGCCATCAGGTTTAACTCGCAATACAGGAAAAGTCACATGTAGACAAAAACCGGTACAAAGTGGATTCATTCACTAAGCATGTTGTCAGAAACTCACTCGACGAGTAACCACTAACAACACAATCATGCACCCACATAAGAACGGTCTCATAAACGAATTTAGCCACCTGGTAATACATGTACTGCAACTCTGGTATTTACAGGAATGAGGTGTGTCCAAGTCGAGAAAAGCAAAAAAAAACTTATTGTTTTTTACTAGACGGGATTAGGAATTGTCACCAGAAAAATTGTGAAATTTAAACTGATTAACAACAACTTACAAAAATACAAAATTAATTTTTACATTACAAAAGTTAACTTTAATCACAATTTCAAAAAGCATAAGAATTGCCAAAGTCCTCAACATTTCGATCAAGACAAATACTGCACGTTACATGATGAAAATACATGTCTAAAATTTTAATTTACATGGCGTTCCGATATTGCCATAAGGTGCACTTAGTAATTTTGCTGACCAGACTCCGTAACCTCAATTTCAATATTTTTATGACATTCATATTCATAGACTACATATATATAGAAGGTAACTATAGATTTATTACTTTATCATTTTATTATAGATTTATAAGAATATTTTTGTAACTCCCCACTTTGGTACCAAGTTGCAAAACATTAAAGTAATGAACGGAACAATAGCAAAATTATCTTGTCAATACTCTGCTCCGGCGTGCAATGAATTAGTCATTACACAATAAGAATTCAGTTCTAAGTAGTGAAAGTTAGTGGCAAAAGTAATTTTTTTCACTGGAAATATTTGCATTCAACATGGCAGGCTAATAAAAATTACATGTGGTAAACATTAATTAGCATCAATTAAGACGTTTAATTGACAAAGCAGCCATTTGAGGCCACTTAAGGCTCGACCTTTTCTGTCAAACTAATGCCGACGTACTAACCAGTAACCCTGACATCAAAGCTATTTTCTCGTGGATAAAAAGTGGAAAACACTAAATACTTATATGTAATGTCACTGCGATGGAAACAATGGAAATTGTATGAAAAGTTTGAGAAAATTACGTAAAAACAAAAGGGTGGAACCAGTTCCCATAAACATATCCCTAATTGCAATACCATAATTCAAGGTAGTCAAACTGAAGTCGCCTATGGCAAATTTTGTACACGAAACTTAGGATCTA
>JAQFYZ010004739.1:0-10549 GCA_034695085.1 Cylindroiulus punctatus | reverse complement strand
TTGAGGCTTTTATCCTACTCTCGCGGCCATGAAAGTGGCTGACTGCAGCGCCACCAGTGGCGTTGCACACTCCCAATGACTGAACCTCTCAGTTGGTTATAGCATGTTTGATTCTAGCTACTCCTTGCACTCTAAACGGAAAAAGCACAAATGTTGAACCTAAAGGGTAGAAATGTTTTGAAACTACATACATGTATATACACACCCTATGGGTACATACTGTATGTTCATCGCATGTGTACCCTTGACATGTGTTCCTATAGGGGTACATTGTACTTTGAGGTACAAAAATTTAAATCATTTCATCCATTTGGGTACATATGATATATGGGGTGCAAATGTACATTTGTACTCCACAAAAACTGCATTTGTACTTTTATGGTTTACAGTGTGGGCACCAAATGCATGCAATGAAAAACGTAAGTTATGCTGGCATTTTGCTATTTAATTGCAGTTGTTAGATGCAAGTGCAGTATGTCCGCCTCTCGATTTATGAATGAAATTTGTCCATAGCAACGATTGTTGGCGTTCGTGTTTACAGATTGGGTGAATGACGGAGGGGACGAATTTACATGGCTGATGTTTATTCAGTGTTCACATTAATAGCGCAGTTAGTACTAATGTAACGACGTGTCGTGACCCGTGTTATTGTGTGTGTTGAGGTGGGCGTGCGAAGATGGCTTTAATAAGCCGAAATTGATCGCGATTAAGCGTGATAAGTCCGCTATTACTTTACAAAGGGCGCTTCATAATTCCAAATTATGTTCATCAGCCTGTCTGTCTGTCTGTCTCGAAAAAGAAGCCATTCATCGAACGATGTACCCCTGAACAAAATTGTCACAAAGTGAGACGCTAATAACCAGCCCAAACATGTTGGAAGCACTAATAATGATATCGGTTATAGCGACCAAATGTTCCATCAAAGTTTGGTTTTCTATCTAAACCCATGTAAAAAAAATCGGTTATAGCAACGGCCTAATTACTATTTACATGTACCTTAAGCCAGGGAATCTCATTCCATAAAAGTCGTGAATGATTTTAACCCTCATTTAACCGCAATCTATACATTCATTGTGGGAATTCTGAAAAAGGCTAGGCGTAGCAAAAATAAGAAGGTTCAGCTAAAATGCAAGTTTAGCCATAAACTTAATGGAAATAAGAGAGCAACGATTCCGATGAAGTCGACAGGAAAACGAAACTTGCAAATTCATGCTAGCCGTTAATTTGACTTTCTACAGAGTGCCCACGTAGTGTTTAATTCGTCAGCTAGTCACTGTTTAGGTATGTGTCATCATCCAGTCGAAGAACAACTGGGAGAGTGAGTCACATGTTTCGAAATTTTGCATACAGGATAGTCAAATTTGTTGACGTCTCTGACACTTACCAACCGGATCATCCCATAAAAATTCATAATTTGGGATGATAGTTGCAGCATGCTATTGTCAATGATGGCGTTCATAGAATCGAGTTAAACCTTCAACATCCACAAGTATGGTAATAATTAAACTAAACCCAGTCTTAACTATTGCAACACATAAGCGTTTAACGCTTCTACACTCTGCAGTATAAGCAATATGCTTCTTCTACAGTATAACAGCTTCTGGAAAAGCTATCCAATCCATAGAAAATGTGCTTTGAATTTTAGTTTGCGCAAAAGTCCTCTCAACTGGAAACAACAATCTATTAAAATTGTCTCGTTTATCATTTTCAAAGTTCATAAGTTTACAAGTAGGACCTCGACTTGTTTTTTTGTGATGGTTTTTCACTGCGTGCAGTAGCAAAATGTTTAAATGTGTGAGTTTTCACTGTGTAAACGATTATACGGAGAATGTAATCATTTAGGTAAACAGCGGCAGCGGTGCAGCTACCCATTCAAAATGAGAACCGATAAGGTCAATCTTCGCAGATGATAGATTATATTCTGAGAAAACTTAAAATTATTTGCACTGCACCTATTCTGGGTACTACTATAAGCTAACAACATCAAAGATACCACGGCTTGAATTTCAACGAGCCATTGTCTTCTCAACGGACATGGCCCGAATTTTCATATAAATGGGTTTATACATTAGCTGGATTTGAAATTGCAAGACTTTTACACTGCATCAGTAACGCCTCAAGTTTTCCCAGTCCTGGAATTACCAGGTGAATTGGAAAGGCCTGGAGATTGGAGAAGTTAGGCAAATTGGAGTCACATTAAGTCACTCCAAAAAAACGTTAAAAACATTAACACAGTTATATAGTTTTTGACTAACAAAGAAATCAAGAGTTGACAGGATTGAAGAAATTGTCATGAAAGACCCGAATTTAAATTTGCTGTCCTAAGTTCCTAAGTATCTCATGTCAGGCAATACTGTACGTATTATGAATGCGATTATGATTTTGAATTTATTATTATTATGATAATGAATATGACCTGGCATGTCATATTTTTGCATTTTACGTAGTCAGGGTGGTCTTGGAAATGTTTAATGCAAAAGTCAAGGAAGTTGGAAATATCATGTCTGGGGAACCCAGACTAAAATGACCATACATGTATTTTGGAAATCATTCCAGTATTTCCTTTCGAAATGTTGTCGAACGATTTTACAGACCCGCATGTTTATTCTGGTCGAAGCTATGAAGTTATAAAACCTTTGTCACGTTTATCTTCTCTGTGTAATTCGGTATCAAAGGTTACGTTGGAAAATGTAACCATCGGCTTCATGACCCCATTAAATGGGAATTGCACATTGGGATATTCGCCAGGATGCGTATAAATGTTCCGTGTCAAACGTCACGACAATAACGTCCATTCTGAAACCAAATATGAGGAATACATGTTCCGGGTGAGCTGGATATGGCGTTGGCATCGACCTACCACGATGGGGGGTTGGTCTTTGTTGAGCACAACAGACAACACCATAGACATGTCCAGAGCTAAATTACTTCTCAAGCCTTTTCCGTTTCACGCGTGAAACTATGCGAGTTGCTATTTCCTGACTCGTTTTAATATCGGCCCCCTTTTAACATTTTTTCCTATTTTTTTTCTTTCTCTTCTCGATTCCAGGAACGAAAGCGGATGGGACGGTTGATGATTTCACGAGAAAAGCCTCGTCTTTTTCTGGCCGTGGCGCTGGTACCTTCAACGCCTCTGGCGTTTCAAGTGCTGCCATCTTGTTGAGCGCCATCAACGTTGAAGAGGATTCAAGTCGTGGACAGGATTTGGTGCGAAATCGGTTAGAGATTTGCGAACATGCCAATGACGAATATTAATCTTTGCCACTGTGGATTGCCGAGCTAACTGTATCGCTGCAAAAGTGCCAGAGAAGATTGATCAAAAGTTTCAAAAAGTCCAAAACAACCGAACTTCTTCTACAAAGGGCGCACAGAAATTACAACACAGGACAAAACACATGTAAGTCACAGACTTGAGGAGCTAGTGGATTCAAGACTGAACCAGAAATGCCATAGAAATTTCTCAAGCATCCAAAACAGCCAAACTTCTGCTTGGAAAGGTGGAATGATTTCGGAAACGCCAATTTCTAAAAGGTATGAACATCCCATGGCCTAAGACACAAAGTTTGTGGCGTTTCTGGTACAGTTGCAGTGACTAGACTGCGCAAAGAAGGTGCTCCAGGATCATCCTGTTGGCACATTGTGAAAGGTCTCCCAAGGACTCAAAGATATTCCCGAGCTTCCACCAACTGCCCAAGAACGAAGTATGCATCAGAAACTTTTGAGTCGACCCAATGTTGCGAATTCGTTTGGGCGTCGCGATTAAAATCTGTGTCGAGGAGAGAAAAAAACTTTGCCAGACAACTAAAACCAGCAACAAAATTGCAATTTCTGTGAGTGGCGCCTGGCCGCCCGGATACAGGATGGATGATGTCAGCCATTGGAGAGAGCGAGCGTCATCCACATTAAAGCAGAATATCTGGAAAAGCCTTCAGCAGCAGCAACGGCCAAAGCCAAGAAGGTAAGTCAGCCAAATTATGGATGATATACCAGTATTCTCCCAGCATTTTTTTCTGTTATTGTTACTTGTCATGCATGCAATACGTTCTAATAGGAACTGGCATGACGAGATACAACTCCGTGATAATGCCATTCTGGCGAACAATTCGGGACGCAGGAAATCATTAAAATGATTAATCGTGAATTAGGCGTTATTTTCTGCAAATGGAGGAAACAGGCGTGCGTCTCACCAGCCACGAACGCCCATTAACAACTTGGCAAATGCAATAAGTCTGTAAGGCACAGCCATCGTCTTTTTTGTGACATTCGGAAGATTGTTTGTTAGCCTGCCTTCGCTGGCACATGTATGCGCAGGTCAGAAACAATGACTTCGACAAAATGCCATTTTCAGAGTTGCTATAGCTTTAGTAACAAAATTCCCTGACTTTCTTTGGTTTTCCAGATGAAGAATGTTATTTTCTCATGACCTTTCGATAGTTTAGGGTTTACGATCTATCAATAAGCTGGAAAGAACCCGCCCTTGGATATGCCTATAAATGATTTTTTAATAAACATACTGTAATTGTTGACTAGAACCATAGTTTTTAAAAGTAATAGAAAGTGGCATATACTTTATTTAGATTTATAATTCGGATTGCTCAAATGCCCCAGTCCGCTACATGTCCAGTTGGTTCTTTTAGTGTTACAAAGGGTAATTTAACCTACCTACATGTACATGTATACAAGCAGCACGTACAATATAATGTATAATGTATGAAATGACTTCTGGATTGAAATTAATTAAAGTTGGGGAATCTCCTGACTTGTTGAAATGTTATCGACATTACCCTGACAATTCCAGTTTTGCCAGCGTCAGTTAAAAATCTCCTGGATTTCCAAGATTTCCTAAGTCCTGTGGAGATTTGCATATTGGTCATAAGATTCGGATAGTTTTGAAAATAGTATTTATGGTGATTATCCCTACCTTAACTGGCGAAACTTCATATTTAATTAAGCATCTAATTTAAGATGGGCACTCTTTGCCTATGCCCGTGCTTTTAGAACTGTCCTTTCCTTTCAATAATATCATTTTATAAGCTCGTAAATTTTACTTTATGCATGGTCTCTAAAACCGAAGCCAGGGATTGGGCGCGCGTTAAATACAAGCCATTATTATTCCATTTGTTTGTAAACCTATTATACATAATTTTATAATTCTTTAAAGGTATTTCCACAAGGTGGAATTGGGGAAGTAAGTCCCAGTCTGCCAACCTGCACGAGTGATTTATGGAGAAAAACATTCAAACTACCAGCCAGCCTCTCCCAGCGTGTGTATATACTATAACCATAATCATTAAATTCCAGTACACAGGTCTAGAGATTAAATTCTCGAGAGATTTTTAATATAGACAGAATTTATTATCATAGCCGAGCACCTTAACGTCGCAAGTACCGCGACATGCTATTTCGACATAAATTTCTAATGAAACGATGCGTTGCAAGAGCGCGATGCTAAAGCTAAACACAAACTCCTCTATCTTTGGGCACGCAAAGAAAGATACTAAGAATTCTTTTAATGGCCCTTTACCAGCTCTCCGAGAAGTTTAATTTCTGAACTCTTGGACAGATAAAACAACATCGAGCACGTTTTAACGTAGCAAATTGCCAAAATCAACGGCTGGGCAATTACGTTGCTCTTATTTCTGAAAATCTAAGAAAAGCATCTAGAAAACTTTAGCATTTTGGAAATGTGAGAAAAAAATTTGTGCTTCACATGAAAGGGTCTTGCAAGTGATGAAGGTATCAGAGTGAATAAAAAACGGGTAAAAGCTAGAAAAAAGCACGGGAAAGTCAATAAAATAAAATAGAAAGTTGAAATATTACTAATAAATATAGAGCGTATCAGGCGGACTACAAAGAGAACGAAGAATAAAAAAGTTTCAGCATCATCAGACTGGCTGGTTTTCCAGACAATTTATATAGACTTGTTGAGCTTATATTATAGCACACATGCGAGTTAAAATTTATTGTCAGGGAAAATCGTCATTCACTAAATTCTGGGAAACAAATAAAAAAAAAATTGGGGCGTGCTGGTAAGCTGGCCAAGTAAAACGAGATGCATATGGTTAAGCACGGTGAAACGCGTTTACATGCATGCTGTAAGGTATCTTAATTTAAGTCTGTCATACCCATAAGCCTGTTTTACCTGTCTTTGCTCGACTCGAATAATTATGCTTGATGTGGGACTTGGCATGGGGGTCGATTGATTCAAGCCACCTCAACCACACTGCTTTGCAAGTTTAAGTCGCTTCCTTTTCCCAGTTACTTTAATGCAAAATAACTATTTAAGTCCAGTTAAAATCTGGCATTTAACATAGTGAAACTCCGGGTTAATTTAACCACTCACCGCCTATCAAAAAACAAGAATAATCTACTGTCAATCAGCATTATTTTTTTAAAAAAGCCGTTTCCATATAGGAGTTTAGCAACAACAACAGGTTTGCTGTTGTAGAAGTGCAGCACATGATCATCGAAAATCGACAATATTTACAGGTCAAATGCTGAATGATGTATACGGACATTAGAAGCCCATAACCAGAGGTTTTCTTAAAACCCTACATCGAGCCAACAGCCTGTGTCCTAGGACACAGTAAAATTCTCCCAGGAAAAATCCTAGAACATTAAATTGTTTAAGTCTTCTGCTGGGGAGATGTGCCATTTTCTGATTCTGGGAATTGATTTTATTATGTAATTTATGCAGGGTGGTTTTTTCCACGTCCCATACATGCTACGAGAGGCCTAAGAGGGTGATGGGGTTGGCTTTAGGTTGCTCAGTCCTTGAATAAATCACGGTTCATACGCACCTGGAAAGTCAGGGAAGAGCAAAATGGTCAGGGAGAGTCAGGAAAAACTGCGTTTTTTTGCTGTATAATCAGGGAAATTCAGGGAAAATAACAGTCTTTTCAACAAAAGTAATTTCTTACATGTTAATTAATTATTTTGAGATTTCTGCTGACCATTTCCAAAAGTTGATATTAACAAACATTATATTTTTCTCATGAGCTGGTTTAAAAAAAATTTTCTACACGATTTATAAGTCAATGAAATTTACTTGGGTTCAATGGGTTGTCAGGGAATGTCAGGGAAAGTCAGGGAAACGATTTTGTAAATTTGAGTATGAACCCTGTAAATGCGATATTGGCTATTATGATTGCTACCGAAAGCCCTTTGGTCTTCACTGATTGTTCAATACATACGAGTCAGACTCAGTGTTACTAATCGATCGATTCCCAGAAGGTGGTTGTTGGGAAAGTTTTGCACCAAGACCATGGGGCTGATTGTGCACGCAATGTGGCCATGTGGCCTGTGGTTTTGCACGCCAAGTGGTAGAAGCACATCCCCGCATTTCGGTGCGGACCAACGGGAAAATTGATTGGAATTTAAATGTCACCGAAGCCACAATCGTTGAAATGGAAGTCGAAATAGAATGTGGGTCAATACAGTCTAGACAAAAGACACGCTCCCCAAAAGCGTAATCACGATCGATTCAATAATTGCCAAAACCCGTTCGTTTCATCGCACTTTGGAAATATCGATGGATTACTTCTCAGATATTGTACATGCAAGTCCAGTTATTGGCAAACAAAAAAACGAGTTGCACCTCAATCAACACATACGACATACTGTATACGTGTAATTTCGTTACGCCCGAAATTAAGACCTCCACAGCAACTGAGACCGAAGATACAGTGTAGTTGCAGTATCTGGCTCGTATAATGTGTACGCGTGCATTTATGCACAGACATTGTATGTGCGTTTCATAACTGGTCGGGAAAAAATATGCATGCATACGTATGTCCTATCAAAATCCAATAATTGTTGAATGCAGGAAATTGAATATATTTTCAAGTCCGCACCAATTGTGATTTATTTGAAACAAAAACAATCTTAAATTAGACGCATATGCATGCAATTATTAAACTCAACCGAGATCACAAAAAATGATAGCACTAATAACAATCAGGATTGTACGTGAAAAGGAAACGAAATATACGTGATTGCGATCGATTTGAAAAAAATATCGGTGCAATAAACCATCGATATGGTCATCAAAATGAGTTTCGAAGAGACGAGACATTGTTAAATTTTTTTTTAAAAATGCTGCAATGAATTAATAGCTGATGAATATTACTAGCTCTTTTTCTTCTCCAGTGAAATTTGCACTTCTAATTTTTTTGATTTAGCATCATAATTGGCAAAAGATATCCTAATTCGCATTAGCAAAAATAATATTTTAAACGCATGCTTGTATGACCAGTTAGCGTTTCTGCCCTCAGTGGCTAAGAGCTAATATTGATTTGTTTCACCTCATGGACCCCTATTTGCCTATTAGGTTCTACAGCCCACAGACCCATAGTCCTTACGACAGATTAGACAATAGCCGCGTGACAAAAGACTGGCGATTATGGTCAGCCCTTAACTGTATCAACTTAGAGGATTTAATAGCCCATTTGTAACAATAAAGTTACTCGAGTGTATCAGATCTGGATCAACAAATTGCTTTTGCTACGTAGGTTTAAGTGGTCATTACATCTGCAGATTAACCACCAAAAACTTAACAAAAGGGGCTACAAATTAGTTCAACTCAGATATGCCCCCACTGCATGTGGTAGCATGCGATCGAAAACCGACTTTTGACAAAGTATACTGAAAAATCCTGTGCATGTACAGCTTTCCTTATCAATGTAGTGATAGTTTGCCTTCAATGCAACGTTCATTCAATCAGTATGGTGATATTTAACCTTTAATTCAAAGTCACTACTGTACTTCATAGAATGCATTGGTACAAGTTCTCATGAACAGTTTCCACAGGAATTTCATTCCATTCTTGTATGAATTGTTAAACTTTCAGAACATTCGGCAATCCAGAAATGCGCGTTCAATTTCACATACGGAAGTAATGAAGCCGTATTAAAGCCGTTGATCAGGACATGAAACTTCTGAAGCAAACCTAGGGCTAAATCCATTGAACGATTTTGTGGTTCCGGAATCAGACGTCCACCGGTTACTTAAATGCTCTTCATCCGCCCTAATTGGCTTTCCACATTTAGGCTATGGGTCATAAATATTGATCGATTATATATCAATTATTCTTGGTTTTTTTGCTGCTGGGCTGCCTCTCATTTCGTCAATTATAATAACTTAATTGGACCATCATGCGGAATACACGGAGACGAAGCAAATAATATTTCCAAGCCTGGTCCAACTGCTATAGTCCTCCAGTCGTGAGATCAATTCCAGATGCTGGGCTTCATTATTTCGGGCAATTCAAACTTTTTCCAGCCATGGAATCCTCA
Source organism: Cylindroiulus punctatus (assembly GCA_034695085.1). Classification (NCBI taxonomy): domain Eukaryota; kingdom Metazoa; phylum Arthropoda; class Diplopoda; order Julida; family Julidae; genus Cylindroiulus; species Cylindroiulus punctatus. The sequence goes on along the minus strand of JAQFYZ010004739.1, from coordinate 1,256 downwards.
CGAGGCCTATGTACATATTCCAATATATGTTATCTCGATCTTATTTTTAGACTCAATCCACCTAATTGTAATTCGGGGCACACGTGTATATATAATACGAGTGGTTACCATCGTAAATTCCAAAATAGGGCCATATACGCATTAAATGCGGAGGAAAAAAAATTAACCTTGATGAAAAATGATTAAATCTGAAGCGAGGCGAGCATTATGCGGTTGCCAAGCGGCCATTTTGTTATCCCACCAGCACAGGCCCCATAGCCTATAACCTTCTAAAGACCATTCAATCCGGAAGTGAGTCGCCATCATTAGCATAATGACTACATACGCATTACTATGGCGAACGACTGTCACTACGCAACCAGGGTGTTCTCGAGTAGGCCAAGGGAAAGAAAACAAACGCAATTTTGTATTTTATGGTCATTTGCACTGACCACAATCCCAAGTTTTTTTGGTTTAGGAAATGTGTGGTACAATTCGAAGCAATTGATTATTGCATTTTATACTCGAGGAATGCTCAAGTACTACACGTAGGTGATGTAGTTGGATATTATTTCAATATTCCAACCACGTAATTGGTATCGCAATAAAGGAAAATAACTGCCAAGTCAGCAAGAAAGTTATAAAATATTGCACTATCTCCGGACATGCAGCTATGCGAATGATACGGTGTCTGCAACTTATTACCAAATGCTTATTGCCAATTAACGTGTCTCATTAGTGAAATAAAAATGGCTGCCGAATTGGAAATTGGGCGGCCCTAGTTCGCTCTAATATTGAACCGACTATAGTAAAGTCAGCACAGCAATTCCAACGTGAAAGTTGGAGTGAATGATGCCAATATTTGAACGTCCCTTTCTCGACATGAACTGTTGTAACCATATATGCATAAGTCCAGTTACGTTAGTGAAATGCATAATCCAAGGCACTGATGTTAATGACATACAGTGTACAGTACATTATTCCGAGAATTGGTTCCCTTCCATGCTGCGGAACAAAAAAAATGCCTTAAGTACCATAAATTTGACATCCCTACTGTAAATTCACAGAAACGTTTCCTATTTAATTACAACGTTGTACCGTTTTAGGCTCGTTATCAGGGTTACATTGCGATGACCTTGATGGAACGGTTCAAGGTCGAATCGGATTACTATGTTTTTACACCAGGGTTCATACGCACCTGGAAAGTCAGGGAAAACTACGTTTTTTGCTGTAAAATCAGGAAAAGTCAGGGAAAATAAGTTTTTTCAACAAAATAA
>JAQFYZ010004738.1:0-10549 GCA_034695085.1 Cylindroiulus punctatus | reverse complement strand
CCTGCAAAAAACTGTTGAGCGCAATCACGCAAAGCTCAAACAGTAAGTATCAAATTATCACCAGGGGATTAAAAGCAGCATGCAGATACTGGTGTAATGATTTCTACGAATAGGGTCTTGCACTGCTAAATATGGTATAGTGATTGTGATTTCCACATCTTCGATACCGATGTTTCCCAAAGAAACCCTGTTGCATTTCCGACATTTCATTTCAATTATAACAGATTTCCCATGAGACTTTGAATTTCTCTGCTATATTTGGCTAATACGAGCCCAACTTATGGTTATTGGTGAATTGCATTTGTATATTCATCACGAAAATACTAATGTTTGTTAGCTTGCACTAGGTTTGCAAGCTTGGCTTACTTTGCTGCAGGTATCGTGAATGTTACACTCATTGTTAACACAATGAGAATTAAAATATACATAAATTTATGTGCACTGTACATAACATATGTTTACATAGCTATTAAAATTCAAGAGATTTTTCACAATGACACGAGTCTGAAGTAGGTGCGAAGCTGATTTTTCAGGTTTTAAAACCAGTAAAGAGCAATCACAAAGGGAAATTCTCTCAGCTCAGTGATTGGATTGATTGGTGTGGAGTGCAAATTTTAAAAGCCAACAATCACGTCTACAATTAAGGCCATCCATCACGGTGGGGATCAATGGGATTAATTCCTTTTTCCCGATGCGCCCAAATGGACAGAAGCGTATTGTTGTTATTAGAAAGGCAAATATTTTAGGTACTTCAGGACAGTTCCATGACGCCAAGTTCATGATTAATTGAAATTTATGGTCTGCGTGAAAATAACAATAACGATTACGCGGAGTCAACCTGAGGGTCACTATGATAGGAACCCTGCGGAGCATTATCTAATTACATCGATCAGCAGGAATGGTGAAAATGTAAAACAACTGACAAATTACTTGAATTTCTCGTTAAACTCGGCCGCAATTGCTGACAAAAGTTGTTACGACTCGATTTTGGAAATGTTGCACAATAAATCACCGATTAATTTGCATCACTTGCGCAAAGTTAACGTTTCCCGAAACCACCGAGCCAGAAATGTCACGTTGTGTAAATTTGACTTCAGTCAGATTTGGAGTCAATCAAATTTACCGACATTCCACGTGCTTTGCTTAGATAGTTTTCTAGACGTTGTCAGCCTAAAGTGATGGGGTCAAATTGGGAACACGCATTCCAGTTGCCTGACATCTGAAGACAGTTCCCATGGCTTCAGTCATTTTTCTTGTCTTAGGCAGAAAACGCACCTCACTGGGGTTCAGTAACTCCATGTTCTTCAGGCAAAACTGCCAAAGCGAGTTGTGCATGCTATGTAGACACCAACAAAGAAGTTTTATGCTGGCATCAGCGTCGAGTAATGGCGTTATTGGATAAACGTGCATCCAGGGTACTATACATTAAGCATTAATTAATTGTAAGTGGCCTAATTTTTTATAATGCACATGAATGAATGCACACTGACGACCATTTAAGTCTGACGTTTATTTCGCCAGCCTAGGTAGACGTCATGTTGTTTACTCAATGCGCGTTTGCTGTTCTTGCGCATGGGTGGCTGATTCTGGATTCCATGATGCAGGGCCATTTGCGTCCTTACAAAAACATTTGGGTGGCCTCGCGTAATCATTACCATAATCAGCTAATTAGGATTTGTCGACTCGCTTAATGAGCTCGAGGGTGCTCGCTGGTTGGGCCCGCCGGGAAGTAAAAGAGTACATGACTGCGTGCTGTGGTGGATGCATACCTTTTGCATGTTTTCATATTCCGAAAAAAAATGCAATGTGTAAACGCTATTTCCAGGAAATTACAAAGTTCAACGTGAACATTTTAACCATGCGATGATTTTTTCCAGCACATTCTGTGTAATTAACGTCACAATCATTTTTTATTATTTTTTTGTTGTAACATCCGTGTAGTATTGTAAATGTACACCCCCAACCACGTGACACCTCAGGTGCTGACTGTGAGTGTGTTAAATTGAATTGAGCTTCGCAGATTGTCGCCAGCTTCAAATGTTCACAACATATTTATATCCAATCCCAGCTTGTCTTGTATACAAACAAAATGACACCGGCTCTAGCCGTATACATTTTTCCTTTATATTTTTTTTTCCATTATTTTGTTTTCGTTTTTTGTGTTTGAAAATCTAACCTAACTTAGCCCAGCCCATCCTAACCTATCCAAACAAGGTCGTTGGCTGCCCCTACCGCTAGGCAATCACTGATAGCTGTGAAGGTAAACCTGTGAGGGTATACAAGTTTATTCCATAAATGGAATACGTTGCCATTTGATACATTGTGGTTTTGAGTGATGACGAGAAACTGCGCCTACTACGGGAAGGCCAATATAAAATTACAACCAAAGAACTGAAATCTAATCCTTACATATCGAAGTACAAAATGACTTCGTAATGTCAGCCAATGCCAGCTTCGTATGTAATGTTTTAAAGTGTGTTGTTGGTTCTCCTATATTATTAATTTTGGTTTAGCATATGCCTTTTTCTATCACACCTGACAGGTTGGTATCATTGTTGACAGTGGCGTATGAGTCAAATTAAATTGGATACTAATCCTTTCAAACATTAACACCGAAATTGCAGCATAAAATAATCTTTTTAGCGTTGGATTTTTTCACGCAAAATACCATCGCATCAGTATGTGCGGCTGCTAGAAATTGTGTATTGAGTAACACGAGACGCAACCAGGCTTCCATATGACTCAGACGAACTTGAAAAAATCCATATATAATAAATACTGCATATGCATGCAGTGTCGATTCCCGCTTTCTGACATTTCGCAGAATGAACTTACGCAGGTCTGTAAGTCGACGAGATCACGCGATCTTTGAATTCAATCTCTACTCAACCTAGAGGCAAAATGTGATCCACGGCTGCCGGGGATTTCCGACGGGCCAACTTGGTGGATTTGAAAATATTTCGGAACAACGGACTCCCAGTGATTAACAATTCCAACCTAGATAACACACGCAGGCGTCAACGCAATTAGGTTCAGACCTCAGCCCTAGGCCCTCGAGCTTCCAACTCATGCGTGCTAGAACAGCGTAATCCACATTATTTTCGTGACAAAAAGCAGAGCAAAAAGCCGAAAGTACAGTTGTTAAGGCGCATTAAACTCAGGCGCTGAGCTACTAGGCATTTTTGCAATTTCCCATCTTGCTCTTCCGAAGCTTTTCTGGGATTTTCATTTCTACCTGCTAGGGGCATGTGGCGCTGGCGTAGTGTGGAATTCATCGACAAGAAACACTTTTATTTTTACCATGCTTATTCTGGCTATTGCTCGAATCTGCAGCTGCGAAGTGAAACATCGAGATTCTCAGATTCTCACCCATGGCAGGCTGGCGCGTGCGCACCTCCAGAAACAATGGATTTGCATTAAAACCATGACAGACAAGCGAGCTCACGAAATCCTTTCGCTTTGAGAAATTTGAAAATTTCGTTTGTGCAAACAGCAGCCACCCTGCCATGGCCTGGAGCAAGGATCAGGGAATGAGGGGAGAAAAGAAATCCAAGAGCGAGCAACGTTTTGCCCCTCATTTTTCCAATCATGCATCCACGTGGAAATCCCACCCTGTGCAGAAGTGCAATTTTAGTATTCCGAATTTGGGGACTGGTAAATGATTGGCTTTGCAATGAACTACCTCGGAGCAGTGCTGCCACTCGAGTTGCACTGCACGCACGAGCGTTAAGCACATCTGCCGCCATCCGAGAGGGCCAATAAGGGCACGGGGCCAATACCTAAGGATATTGTTCGAGTCTTGGCAGAAGGTACTCAAAATAGGCTCATTGAATTTCTAAGAACCCGGCAAATGCAGTGTAACAAGACTGGGGGAGCGACAGAAAGGAACTGCTACACGGGCTAATAAAAGTGTATTTCTCTCCATCGCAGAGCTGCAATTGCAAAATGAAATTATATTTTAAGTCACAGAGTGCATTTTTTTCAATTAGACGACATGTCACGTTTCGGGATATCGAGCATCAACGTGACGATATGCGGAGCACGAGTTAAAAAATGCATGTCTGCTTCAGAAAAATCGAGATCAATCTTAAGGTTACAATGGGAACAGTTGAGTTGGTAGAGGGTGCGTGCATCTATCAATCTCTACAATAGAATGGCGCGTATTGTGTTCGGTGCTGCTCGTTTATGCTGCTGATCGACTACCCACCTAGCAGTGTGTTGTCTGGGGAAATTCCCTAAGAACCAGCGCATTGGTTATGCACCTTGCGATGTAAGGACAGCACGTGGCTTGCAGTTGAAATGATAACATAATGGGAAATGGCCCAGCAGTGGCATCGTAATATCACCTTTAAGGTACAGTACATATTATTGATGCGTGTTTCAGATGACGTTTTTGAATCTGAAATTCATCTGAATAGCGCATCATTGGAAATACTCTCAATTGCTTATTTTTTAGTAGGCATAAAATGTAAACCTATACAGATGTGCTTGTCTTCAATATGTATACGGTAGATGCACAATTCATTTATGGTACCCCAAAATGTACCAGCTTTAGCAGCCCTAACAAAAATCCCAACTTCAAATATCCTAACGAAAGCCCCAAACTGAAAAATGGGGACGAATGCAATGCACAGCAATTTATATGCGCTCGTAAAAGCGCATTTGCTGCGTTTCAGACGCAATATACAAGTGTTGTTTCTCCTTATTCGAACAGATGTATATAGGTTATATACGAGCTCGTACAAGTACTGCACAGTTGCCTACGTTGTATATTAACTCATAAGTTCTGTACAGGTACATCTATGTCTCGCTGCGCGTGGATATCTTTGTATGTATACATGTACAGTATACAGTGAACCTGCATGCACATGTACATTAACTTGTATGTGCTCGTAGACACTGTATACATGTAATTCGTAGTACTGCAAATAGCTTGGTCAAACCACAATGTCATTATCACAAGTAGACTCAACCTATTTGTGATGCTAGTTGGCTCATTAGATGTTTTCACTTTGAAGAAGCTTGAGAGCAGATACAATTTAATCAACAGAAATAAGAAAATAAGGGTCTAATCGGTCAACAAGAAACATCTTTGGACGAAATTCCATTGCCCATAAGATTGGACTTTATATTTCAGGTTTTTGTACATGTATCCTCCATTTGTCAGTGCTTGTTCCTTTGGTGTTCGTGGACGACAAAAAAAATAGACAAAAAAGCTGACATCAAAAATAGCAAATAGAAAATAATTCTGTCCAAATATTTCTTACTGTATATGGAGAGAATACTCATCGTCAAGTTCAATGTTTCTTATGGAAAATACAAAATTTAAAACACCTATTTGTACAGCTTTTTCTACGCATCTCGTAGGTGGCAGCATCGGTCATTTGCCTCGCCATAAGATGCAACCACAGCCTTGAGATATGTCAAGACCAGATGCAATTATTTATTCCAATATTCTGACCGGAGTTCGTCGGAGCTTATCCAAAGTTAAGCAGCAATAAATTAAATATGAGACGCGAGTAATTACGCGACACCTGAAATATATGTAATTAAAAGCGCATCAAATTTTCATTCGACTAAGTGGCGCCATGCGAGGCTGACGACGTCGGCGCCATTATCCCCCATTTCAGATTCCCCTTGGATTATTTTCGATAATATTAATTACAACACCGGCATACCAAAAAAAAAAGGCTGCCGTCGGCGACCTGCATGTGAAATCACAAAACTCGTATACATAATTTCCAGTACGGAGAGAAGAGAGAATGGCAAAAATGCGTTATATTTACATGTACTACTCGTGTATAGAAACCGTACAACCAAAAAGAGAAAATGAAGTGTTTATGCATTCCAAACGTTGAGACTGAAAATTGGTGGCCTATAAGATTTAGTTAGGGAAAACTACGTTATACATTGTACATGTACTGTAAACGCCAGCTCCACATGTGCGCATACATGTATATTCATGATAATATTTTCTTTTATTTCATATTTAAACTACCTAACTACTGTACATGTAAGCAATTTATTTAGCCTACCCATCCGCCAGGCAATCACCACCGATAGGTGCTGTGGAACCATTGTTTTTTTCTTCATTTTATGTTTAACCTAATTTTGCCAAACTAACCATACAAAAGTAATTTCTAATTTAGCTACCCCTAACCAGCAGGCAATCACTGCCAGCCTACTAGTCTTTGGTGAAGCATTTTCACAACCATGTATTTCCTACACCAGAAATTCTCCCATACAGACTGGATAACGTGTGGGTAGCAACAGCTCGAGGGGGGGAGGCCTTTGAACCTCTGCGAGTTGCACCTCTCAAAAATAATTATGGTATTAGGGCTGAAGAAGCGTTGCATAACTGGTGAACAAGCACGCATCCATCCACTTTAAAGCCCAGACATTCCCCCACATTCGACCGAGGTTCATCCCCAAATCGAATTTTCCACGTACCCTACTCCATGTTTTTTCAGACTGGAAATGCGAATAATTCTGCCTTAGCCCCATGGTCGGGTTCGCCGGGCTTAGACGTGATTTAGGGCAATGGAAAACTGCGAGCAAAATAAACACCAAATGCCACGTTCCGCCGGGGGCGAATTCATATTTCATAAACACAATGGAGTTACCGAATCTGCGGAGGTGGATAAAGAAGTTAGATATATCAATGCTGGGATTCGTGGCCGGACTTGTTTCCACTAATTCCCCGTGTAAAAGGACATGTGGCCCGAGGGCGCTGCTGTTGATCCACCATGCCCTCTTAGTTACAGATTGGCACAGGAAGGAGCGCGTTGTACAGTGGACGTGTAATTAGGTCCATGGGATGAGCCCGAACTGAAAATTGCAAATTGCGATCAATTCCTCTCGCTGATTCGGCCAGATGATCAACAATGAGGGATTACAAAATTACTGCTGGTGGCCGATATTAAGGTCGCGGGCGCCATAAAGCGAGGGGTCAGGCTAATAGCTTGTAAAACAAATATTCATCAATCCTATCAATGCGGCGCACGAGCTGAATGCATAACACAGGTGGTGGCCAAAATGGATCCCATGTAGAGTGGGGTAGGAAGGGGGATCCGATGGTGGAGATTAGCTCCGTGGAAGGACTCATTCATTATGGATGAGGTTGGAGTGGGTATCCGTGCCAGTCTCAACCTGGCCAAATCCAGGTTCTGAAAAAGTCACATCGATTGAGGAACGAGAGCACAGAGTGCTGGTTCAAATGAGAACAAATGATGATCGAGGGTCGCCACGCATCTAGGCCTATTAATGCGAGATTAGACCTGGGCGGATCTGCGGACGAGAGCAAACCATCCACGACACAATAAAGCCGAAATAATTGCTGTCTAACTTCCATCGAGAGGTAACCGAGTTTATTCCGGCCATCGTCATGGCTTGGTCGAGCGTGTCCTTCATCAATGTCAGGACGTGCTCGTACACGGATGTGGACAACGGAATGAAAATCGGTGGTTTCGAAGAGACACCGAACAGTATACAAATATTGCTTCAGCTCAATTCAACTCAGTATCCCACTGCCAGCACACCTCCAAAGGCTGATGTTTTGTACGTTCGTTCCAAAGCATGCACTAAGCAACCTTTCACTGACAAGTGGTGGACGAGAATTGCAAATGTATATTTCGAAATCGGAATCACGGCATGATGTTGATGCGGATTCCCGTAGGAACACATTGGGGGCATCGAATGTATGCATTTGAAGTTTTTCAAAATGCGAGAATGGAGCGACGTGCATAAGATGCATGAGGTATTGATAGCATATGTGCCAAGTTTCAAGAGTTGCGGGTAAATTGTCGATGCTGTGCAGCTCTGAAATAACAATGCAAGGTTGTGGCGATACAGTATACGATCATAATTGAAAGGTTTTAAAAATGGGGCCAATCACGTGCCTCCAAATTGGCTGGGATGGGACCCATGATTGGTTTGGAATCCCAACGGTTTCATTTATACATACCGGGCAGTGATATTCTCATGGAATTCCAAGCATTTCTTATTACATCTTGCATGGTTTACTATGAATATGAGCGTCTTTCAAAGCAGAACAGTGACGCCACACTGGCATATCATCACTGAAAGTGCAGCAACCCAAACGTTTCAGACCATTTGCACCCAGACACTGAAGCAACTGGAATCGAGTGGAACCAGTACAGTGTTGAGCACCACCCTGTATGCATTTCCCATCCTTCTCCTTAGTTGGAGCAATTGAGACAGCGTGATTGCGTCGTTGAACGCTGCAATTCCACTTCGGTTACCAACAGTGACATTCAGCCCGAAGAAATTAAAGAATGCACCACAGCGGCTGGTGACGTCACCCCAAATTAACTCGTTACGTGTCGATTGTGGAGCGTCGTATTTCAGTAATTTTGTAAACAATTCAGCTAATTGCGTGCGGATTGGGCCTGCAGACCTGGCGCTAATCCACCTCCACTTTGGCGTCCCCACGCCGAGGAGTTAATGCCCTGGCGGCGCGTTGCATTCCCAGCTCTAATCTCACCAAAGTACGAGCCCAGGGCTTAGCTCGGAGCAAACTTGGCGGAGCAAGATCATTAGTTATGCGAATATGTGCGAATCGTCGGCGATGTGTGTGCTGGGATTTAAGGGCGCGATGCCCGAAAGTGATTGATACGGCGGAAAAACAATCAACACTGATCAGCGAGCTAATTCCAGGCTCAAAAAGCGGCTGAAAAAAGCATCGAAAAATCACCACTCCATCTCGCCACGCGCTTCCTGTCTTGATGCATCGCTCCGGCGTGACGTTTTGTCACTCCGAGATCCTCCAATAAAAATAATTGTAAGGTCACTAATGAAGTTAGTCTGAATAGGGCATGACAAGACCGCCCGCAGCGCCGCCCCGGGCCCACCGACTTCATCAAATTACCATTTGCGGGGAATGAGCTGGCACAATTTGGCGATATTAGCCGGCCAGTCACCGTGGGAAAGCGAGCCCCGGATTTTAATTTGCAGCCTGATTGTGGCACGGAACGGTTTTAATTACTGACGGCAGGGAGTCCGAAAGCAGGCGTTGCTGAGTTTAAAAACGCGGTTCGAAATCTGTAATAAGCTGCCATGCTGGAGCCTGATAGCCTCCATCAATCAGGTCGCCATTATCGATGCATTCTTTCATGAGCCTTATGAAAAAACTAATTGCGAAGTGTTGCCAGGCTGATTGCAAAACTGGTTCAAATGCAACCAGTTTGGTTGCAGCTCTGGTAGCGTTAATAATTGATGGATAGCTACAGTCGCAATATCGACGGTAAATTATCAGCACTGATGAAAGTGGGCTCCCCTAGCGGCTAGTAGGCTGGCAGTGATTGCCAGCAGTTTGGGGACACAAAATAAAAAAATTATTGATAATTTTTTGTTTGTTAAGGTTGGAAACACAAAAATTGCGACAGTAGGGCATAATGTAAAAGGGCATCCCTGATTTGTAGTGACCAATTTATTGCCAAATGGTAATCATTTAAAAAATTTAAAACATGGTTGCCTAACCTGGCATCAGCTAGCTACTTAACAACCGGTTTTCTATCAGCCATGGATAGCAATGTATATAGTTGTAAATATATCACCGAAGTTAGCAGCATCCAGGCAATGTTACAATTCATCAGCAATCTGTCGATATGCATTCAATTTATAGTTTACATGACGTACATGTCGTTTGCACGCAGTTTTTTGTAACATAAGGGAACACTTTCTTAGATGACATACAGTGTACATGTAAACGTTTCAAGAAGTGCGTAGTTATATCGTCAAATAAGCTTTTGAAACGTGTGAGGTTTGAAGATAAAACCATATGGGAGTCAAAAGGTGAACGGTTTTAATGTCACGACCCCATTTTTTTTGCAAGCGCTGATCCCTCGCCTGCCGTTTTCAGCTTAAAGGTTTTAAATTTTTCAACATCTTACTCGGAAGCAAGTGGTTTGGACATCGACTTTGGCGCTAAATCTGACTTGATTGTTTGGATTAGCGGAAGGTATCGGACTGTTTTTAAAGAGAGAAAAAAGTTGAAATCTCTCCTTCTAGATCATTGACCAATGTCCACAAAAGCGACAATTGGACGGCAAGAAAGTAAATGTGGAGCAAAAGCGAGTGGATCGATAAATTGGTCTTGGGGAGGGCAGCAAATGTCCCCAAGGAAGGGAATAGTGGAGAGCGCAAAGCGCGCCCATTGACAAATAACTAAGTTGGTTCAATATTGAAATATAAAGGCGGATGACCATTGTCGAAGACGTTACACTGCAGCCAGTGCTCACACCTACAGCACACAGTCGTACAGATATCATTCCCCTGCCCTCCTCACAAATCCACCTGACATGAAAAACATACGAAACTCGATAAGAGAAAATGGAAGAGATTTTCTATAAACTGCATCCCGACTTATCGATCCACACTTCACTAACTGCTGTCTGTTTGTCACACTATCGTTTTTACTCAATTCGATGCCAGTTTTTGGAACAACAACCGCGTACACTCTAAACCGAAATGCCTTTTTTTAAGGCGCAAGTAGTGACTTTTTGTTGAGTTCGTTTGGGAGTCGTAAAAC